>OZ018390.1:28832786-29117213 GCA_963969525.1 Ontholestes murinus
ACAAACTTATAATACTCTCGCAGCAAATTTCTACAAATCGCACCAATATTAACGCCTGTGGAATTTTTAATGTTAATTATCAAATGTTGTTCATGTTTTTTAATTTATTAGTAACGTACGTAATTGTTATTATTCAGTTTATGCATTCATAGACTAAAAGTTGCGTCGCATTTGTTTTATTCATAAACGCGTTTGCAAATATGGATGGTTTTTAGCTTCATGTTAATGTTAGTATATAGATTGATATTAATAATGCTTTTTAATCAAAAATTACTTATCATTAAAACTAAAGTGAATTAAAATATGATATGATAATGTTGTATTCAATATATTAAAATATTTCAGTGTATAACAGTGTCGGAATAAAAAATTGAAAATATGAAAATAAAAGTATCCCCATTCGAACAGCATGTAAAATTCATTTTCATTTACCGCATGAATTTTGCATGCGGCTCAACCCGATGTCGGGCGAAAAAAAAGCGCGTCGAATTATTCATGCGTAAGCGCACCCCCAATCGAATCAATTAGTGAAGCCATGTTAAGGCCGTTTTGTGTCCCAGAGGTGTTTGGAAATCCTACTAGTAATACTCGGTAATGAATACACCTTTAATCTCAGACAAATCCCGGGGATATTCGCCCACCCTCGTGGATGATAGCCACTCTAAACCACTTTTCATCCTTCGTGTCCCCCAGGAGCACAACGATCCTCCACCCTGTTCGTCCAGGAAAACGTGTATGAAATGTGCGGGGTGTGTACTAAATTGGCCAAATTTAAATTGCTGGAAGTCGACCGGGATAACAAGGGGTCGTTAGCGTTCCCTGGAAATTTCATTTTATAATATAAAGCTTGAAGATTTATTCTTCATAATTTCTACTTTAGGTATTTTATTATCAACATGTATGTACATTAAATATTGAAATACTCTCTAACCTTTATTAATTGTATCTGATTTCATTGAATTAAATATATTAATTACAAATACTAATATTATAAAAGTAGGTAAGTTAATGATTATTTATAAATATTAAAAAAATGTTTTAATATTTAAATTATTTATTTTTTTGTAATAATAAATAATAACCATATACTTCAATACAAAGAAGTATAGGAGAATAGATTATGTAGAGCCCTCTTGAGGGGATAAATTCATCCGGAGTATGTACATTACGTATCAGTGTGATGGCTGAAAATGTTTCTTTGTGTGACGAGTGGCGAGATTTTCCATTAGACGCCGTAAATAGTCTGGGGTTGGAGGGTCTGGAGGGCCGGAGAAGACCGAGGGGATGTAGTTGTCGCCGCGTTACGCCGATATTAAGGGTGGCTTCAATCCCACGAGTGCTGATTATGTCATATTCTCCCTGGCGGGTTCATAATTTTCCGCCATCCTCCATTTTCCTTTTATTCATTGCCCATTTGCGTGGTGGTTTTTATGCTCCGGTATTTACGGAGTGAATGCAGAGGAATTTTACTTCATATTCTCTTGAAAGGCGTGATTAACATCCTGCAAATTGAAATTGCTAAAACTCCACTCGCGTCGTTCTAGTAAAATTTTGTAGCGCGAATTAATTATTTATCCTATTCTACCAAGGAAGTTAATACAAACAGGCAAACTTGCGTTATAATTAATTAAACACCTGCAATTATAAAATGGTTTCATTTATTTCACTTGAACAAGTATCTTTAAAGTTAAAAGGGTTACAGAATATTTAAAATGCAAACAAAAATATCATTAACGAATTCGATGATTTTGTCATTAGCATTCAATAATAAATTAGAGTTTTTAATAAAACTACATATATCGTTGATTGGCGGATTAAATAATATTGGTCCACAATGAGACCCTTGTGGGACACCCGATGTAACTAAAATGGGTGTAACCTTAAAATTATTTACCCGAATAATTTGTGCTCGTTGTATAAGAAATAATCTTAGTTAGGTAACAGTTCCAACGCAAAGGCCAAGATACTGATTTAAAAAAAAATATTGTGTGATTCACTTTATCAAAAGCTTTGTAAAAATTAATACTGTTTGTAGGATATATGATTTAAATCTGTTGATCTATTTGGATAAATACCGTGTTGCTTGGGAGAAATAATACTGGGGACATCTATGGAAGTTGTTTAGCAACTATTTGATCCAATCATTTAGGGATAGCAGACTGAGTACAAATTTCTCTATAATTATTGACTTTCTGATGATTACCTGCTTTATGAATAGGACTTTCCATTTCGAATGGAAAATACCCGATTGTGGTGACATTTGAGAAAATAAATGAAAAATAAGGGCGCACAGAGAAGATGCAAAATTAAAAGAAAATGATTTGGAATTTCATTAGGATCTGAGCTACTACTAGGTTTTAATTTAATAATCATATCGAATAATTCTGATTTTTACAATGATAATTTGCTCTCATTAACGACATCAGAGCTGGTGAATTGATATTGTTGTTATTACACGAAAATGGTTTTTATCATTGCAATCCTTAGCGTTAGTCATCAGAACTTCTTTTACTTTTGTTGCATCCTTATAAATAACCTTCAATGACCTATTTTTATTATTTGCTATGGATTTTCCTACTCTCCAAGTCTCTAATTGGTTTGTGAGTCACATCACGGGGTTGTAATATAGCACACACACTATATTAACCATACTTAATTCTAAGATCAGGTTCCTTAGCAGTAGATTCCGGGTTGTTAAAAAGAATTACATTACATGATCTTATTCTTCGGTCGTCGATTTCATTCATAACTGATTCAAGAAAATTTTCTTGAATTGAATTGATTTGATTTTTCCAGTTTCTGGAATTCTGGCTTCTGAATTATCAATATGAGTAACTATCATTTAATTTTTGTTACATTAAAACAAATTGATCATTAAGAGCTTTATAGAAATAATTGGATTATTTGGTTTATCGTTTTTTTATAAGATAGTTGATATTAAATTGTTTCGCCACAATGTGGCTTCTTCAGGTGAAGTGAAGGATAACTCGATATTTTAAGAAAAGGAAGAAGTAACATTAAAAAAATATATATCTCTGTTATTATGTCAGATAGAAAAAAACTGTGAAGGAAAAAGTTGTAGATAATTTTACAGAGAACTTTTATTGCCATTGAATAAATGAGTTACTCTTACTCTGTCATAATAACCGAGATATATTAATTGGAAACTTTTAACTTTTTCATAAACAAAACAAAACATATAAGTGCAGTTTTATTCCTCTCGTAAAACTACACTTCTTCAACCATTTAATCCCTAGATCCTCATATAGAACATCTAAAAAACTCACCCTTTATATATATACAAGAATATAAGAAACTTAGCGGCGACAAGAGACAATCTTTTGATAAATATTAATTAATTTATATAAATATATATTATTGCACCATTTTTATTGTTTAATGTGCCAGATGTTTTTTTCGGCAACACTATATTAACATCCATAATAACGTAAGTCTTTATGCTTAGATAACATTTTGAATCACACCCACACACAGTATTACTTAAATTACATTACTATTAGACATTCCTCACATATCCTGCGTAATATTTTAAGTTAGAATATTAAATAATGTACCTGCAAAATTTTATTTATTATTAGAATTAAAGTGTTATTAAAAATAATTTGATAGTCTTTCATTAAATGGAAATACCCCATTAATTGAAATACGTTACTAGACGAACAGACATACTTCAAACTACTCAAAAAATCAAAGAATACAGCTCCCGGACACGACAACATACACACACTTATCCTGAAATCCCTTCCTGCCACAATATACACATATATCCTCAAAATCCTTAATTATAATTACATTAATCAACAATTTCCCCCAGAATGGAAACACGGGATACTAACCTGCATCCCAAAACCCAACAATGATCCCTCCCAAATGAATAACTACCGCCCCATAACTTTACTACCGGTTATTGGCAAGTTGTTCGAGTCTCTCATTAAAGAAAAAATCTTCTCTTATATCTCTAGTCTAATTCCTGTTTACCAATTCGGCTTCCTTCCTAAACGGTCCACTACACTCCCGCTTACTATCCTTACATCCAACTACATCTCGAGGGTAAAAAATCAGCCATACTCTTCTTCGATATTTCAAAAGCATTTGATTCCGTTTGGCACCGAGGTTTACTCTACAAATGCAGTCTCCTTAACTTACCTGATCACATAATAAACCTAATCCAAAATTTCCTGTGTGTTCGTAAATTACAAGTCCGAATAAATAAAACCCTATCATTACCCTTCACTCCTCTACAAGGTTTACCTCAAGGATCTCCCCTGTCTCCTCTCTTTTACAATATATTTTGCAATGACCTGTACAACCCCGATCCAAACCTTCTAAATCCAACTCATTATCCACTACAATTCGCAGACGATACTGCACTAATATCACATGCTTCTTCCACTAGTGCAGCCTTAAAATACCTCCAAGACTTTACTGATACCACATCCAAATGGTTTTCCAAATTGAGACTCCGAATAAACCCCAGTAAATCCCAACTCCTACTCCCCTACCATCGTATACTTCCAACATCCTTATCAATATCAATAAATGGATCCTCTATCCCCTCAATTCCTCTATGCAAATATCTAGGCATCACATTAGATACAAAATTTTTATTTAGGAAACATACTTTATCCGCCAAAATAAAAGTTATCAACAGAGCGAAACATTTCCTCTCATTAACGCACAAAAAGCAAGGAATAAGCATGAAAATTTGATTTTCAAAATGATATGCCGCCCCATTTTGGACTACATCTCCATTCTTTATATAAGTCCCTGCTCAGCCACACTTCGTAACCTTGAAGTGGCTGAACGAGCATCCCTTCGTATTATAACCAAACTCCGACATCCTCAAAATCCTCTCCATAATCCTTCTAACAACCTTTTGTACGAATCCACCAATATAACTCCAATAAAACAATGCGGTCGATTTCTCGCAGAACGATACGCATGCAATGAAAACAATTTGGAAATTCTAAATAAAATGTGCTTCCCTAGAAATGATAATATACCAGCGAAATTTAAAAACCTTGTCCAAACCCCGTACAAATAGATAACCTCACTCCACCCCCCTCACCTACCATGAATGGGAAAACTAACAACCAAACAAACGTGGGCAGAAAGACCGAAATAAACCAATATATATATTGTAGGTAAATATTATAGTTGTATATTATAGTTGTATAGATGTACATATAAGATAATAAAGATTGTTTACTACTACTTGAAATACGTCGTGAAACCGTCTTAAGTTTATCCTTAAATAACGAACAAATCATAACATATTTAATGAATGCAATTATTGGAAAAATAAAACATAAAAACTGTCTAGATTTTGGCAGAAAGTTGCAAATTTTGAGATGTAGACTTTCTACTAAAATATACCATTTGCCTGTGATAGAAATGTCTGATGCCGCAAATCTTGTACTTTTTACTTTTCTCTATATAGGATATATATTGTTTTAGTGAATGAGAATGTCTGTGGGCGCAGTATCTCAAAAACGAATGATCCGTTTGGGATGAAATTTTAAACTTAAGGTTTTATCATTAAAAACTAGAACTGAAAAGCTTTTGTTAAACATTCATAATCCAGAAGTGGATGTCTACTCCGGGCGTTTTCTGTTTTTTTCTCGATAGTTTTCTAAATTTGAAAAATATTATATAACAAAAATTAAAGGGAATGAAAAACTGAACAAGTTTTATGATAGTTAATTGAACAACAAGTGTGAAAATGTTACGCTATTCCGCACGAGAGTAGGATGTTGGTTAGTTCTTAACTTGCGAGATAAAAATTAAAAAATTTGTAATTCTTTTTGCTTATTGCTAATAAACTTTAGGAGTTACATGAAATTTATATAAGAAGTAATTGTAAAGAATCCAAAATTGAGCAA
Organism: Ontholestes murinus; assembly: GCA_963969525.1. Taxonomy (NCBI): domain Eukaryota; kingdom Metazoa; phylum Arthropoda; class Insecta; order Coleoptera; family Staphylinidae; genus Ontholestes; species Ontholestes murinus. The sequence goes on from OZ018390.1 coordinate 28,838,690, forward strand.
ATTGTTAAGAATATCCTTTTTCTGTGAACCTTATAGTTTTCCAGAAAAATATAAGGAAATTACTATGATGGCCAAATCACCATATTTTTATGTTTCTTTGCATTTTACAACTTTTAATTGAAACCCTTGCTCAGTAAAAATTGATTGGAGACTGGATGGAGAACACCCACCCACCCTACATATACGTGATAACTTTGATTTCTAATTGTTGATCATTTTGCTGCTAAAAACAATAAAACCCTTTATGTAATAAAAAATAAGACAAAATAAAAATTTAAGTTTAAATATCAATGACTATCTATAGCTAATCTTATATAATTTATGTTTAAAATCTGTCCACCCATCATGCATCTAACTTAAATTTACTAATTTACTCACTCAAAAATTTTACCTTTTTAATTTTTTTAAATTAATAGTTTTGTAATTAATTTGATTGAAAACCGCGAGACGATAAGGAATTAAAGTTTATATGTAGGGTAGGTAGATAGCCTCTATCATACTCAACAAATCGGTAAAATATCATAAAAAATTATTTAAATAAATCTATTAAAATTTGCAATAATGTTATGCTTATGTTTTACTGATGGTGGTTAGAGGCGTTTATTTTTTAGTTTTTAGTTTTTTCTATATTTGAACAATATTACATAACTTTTCAAAAAAATTTGAAAGGTTTTGTTAAAATATATTTTTTATAATGAAAAACTTAAAAGTTTTGATATTTTATACCAATTGCTAATAAACTATAGGAGTAACATGAAATTTATATAATAACTAATTGCAAAGAATCTATTTGCGTAAACCTCATATTTTTTTTAGAAAAATATAGTAAGTTTTATGTTAAAATTATGATCATAATTTTAAAAAAAAATAGGATTTTGCATCCGTGCGTTAAAAGTAAGAAACTAAGTCTTCTCGAACAACTAGAAATTAATAAATTTAATAAAAGTGGTACGTTAAACTATTAAATTAGTAAAACCATTATTTGGTTAAGCATTAAATGTAAATATTCACAATTTTATACACACCCCACCCCTCCTATATACAGTTTAGTATAGAATAGAATAGAATATGATTTATTGTGATATACATTATTGTTTACACTTGTCATGGATATAACTAAATAATAGTAGTAAAAAGTAATATTGGTGGCATATGTAAAATGTAAAATTATGTAAACTGAAACAAGTAATAACAAAATTTCCAAAAAAATATAATATAAAAATAAAGCGGGTACCAAGAAAAAGCGAATTAAAATATAGAACACTAAACAGTTTAAAAAGTAACAGGATAAAATATAATAACATAGTATACAATAAGTAAAGCTTACTACATTACAAAATAATGTAGATATTAAAAATAAAAAAACGTGAGATCAAGTATTACCAATACAATAATATAATAATAAATAAAAATAAAAACGGATACAATTAAAAATCGAATAGAAAATAAATACAAAACAGTTTAAAATAACAGGTTAAAATGGCCATTAGAATAAATAAAAATAACAAGGCACAATAAAGTAGAACTTAACAGATTGGTTAATAATGCGGAAGTTAAACATTAAAAAAGAAAATAAAATCAAACATCACCAGTACAACAAAAGCATAGCTATTTACTCAAGAAAGTTGAGGCAATAATATATTAAAAAACTATGTCCGTTATTAAAAATTCCTCTAATGTGTAGAATGATTTTTCTATTATTTCTTGACATTATTTTTAAAGCATTTCATTGGCATATTTTTTATGTAGTCGGGTAGCTTGTTAAAAAAATTAGTAGCATAATATCGTGGACCAGTTTGTGTTCTTTTAAGTCGAATTTGATTTAGACAAATACAATTCCTTCCACGTGTTGCATAAGAATGTTGTTGGGCGGGATAATCTTCCAAATGTTTTTTTAAATAACAAACGCATTCTAATATAAATAAGGAAGGAACAGTAAGTATATTTAATTTTCTAAAAGAGTCTCTACAGTCATCTTGGTACCCGATATGAGCTATTACCCTTAGGGCTCGTCTTTGTAGAGCAAACACTCTGTTACGGCAGGTTGAGTGACCCCAAACCAATATTCCATACCTGATATGGGTTTCGATGAGAGCGAAATATCCTATAAGTACTGCACTATCATTGCAGTGGCGCGATATAGTTCGTAGGCAGTACGTATTTTTTGAAATCCTTGCGCACAGTATTTCAGTATGATCGGTCCAATTTAGCTGGTTGTCCAAATCGACACCAAGAAAGGATACACTTTCAACTGGCTCGTCAGATTTGGAGGTGGAGAAAACCTATTTTTTGTTTTAGTATCGTTTAAAATGAGCCTATTATGAACACACCATTGTGATACTCTACTGAGTTGTACACTATTCATTGCCTCCATGTTCATCGCAGTACGAGCACTAGTTATGATAGTAGTGTCGTCAGTATACATTATAACTTCAGCGTCACTAACGATAGATGGTAGATCATTTATATAAATGATAAATAGTACCGGGCCTAGAATTGACCCTAGAGGTACATCGATATTTATAGGAAGTACATCTGACTGGTTTCCATTTTGATATACTAGCTGCTTTCGATTTTGTAAATATGATCTGATCATTCCAACGCTATTTTTGTCAAAATTGTATTTTTCAAGCTTGCTTAAGAGTGTATATATAAATGCTTTGCTGAAGTCCAGGAATGATGCCATGCATGGCGTTTTGTTTTCAAAATTATCACAGATTAAATCACAGAGTTGCGTAATTGCATCAATAGTTGACCTATTTGAACGAAAACCATACTGGTTTATAGTAAAAAGTTCATTACTCTCAAAATACTCCACTAATTGACGCTTGAGTGCTGTTTCAAAGATTTTTGATATTAACGGGAGTATTGAAATCGGTCGATAGTTGGTGATATCGTTTCGATCTCCCTTCTTGTAAATAGGAATAACCTTAGCGAGTTTTAAAGTATCCGGAAATACCCCTTCATCCAGGCACTCATTTATCAATTTTGTAATTGGATGAATAAGTAAATCTTTGACACTTTTTAACATTTCTGACGTCAATCCATAGATATCAGACCCTTTTTTTTAAATTGATTTATAAACTCTCTTACTTGACATTCAGACACTTTTTTAAAGTTAAACGGAATAGATTTTAGCGATGGAAATTCAATATCTAAGGTGTTGGGCACTTGTATTGTAGACATTAAGCCGGCAACGTTCGCGAAATAGTTATTAAAATCATTGCAAGTTATGGTACATTTGCTTTGAACTTGTGTTTTAGACGCTCTATGATTATTTAGTAGGTTCCATGTAGCTTTAGATTTATTGTTGCTATTTAATACGTACTGGTCATTTGCTTGTTTTTGTTTGTGTACAATGGTTAGATTATATTTATGTCTATAGTTATTTACAGCATTTTTTTGTTTTATTCCTGGGTGGGTTTTATAATCTTCCCTAAGTAATCTCAATATTTCACGCATATTGAACAGCTCTGTGTCAAACCACTTTACCTGTGCTTCAAGCACACGTGTTTTAGTTATTATTTTAGTAGGGAAAGATTTGTTGATTGCACGTTTGAGTACAGTATTAAAATGATCCCACTTGATATTTATATTTGATGAGCTATTTAAAAAGTTCCAATCTATTTTATTAATGAGGTTAAAAAAGTTTACTTTACCTTCAATTGTGACAGGTCTGGAGTGTACCTCTGTTTTGCAGGGTTGAACTATAGGATACCGAACCGTTACGGCTATCGCTTCGTGATCTGATATAACTAAATTGGCTGGTAGTACTGAAATGAGATCGCTTTCAATATTTGTAAAGACGTTATCTAAACAGTTTGCTTTTCTTGTTGCAACATTGACAGTTTTATTAAGGTTAAAAGTACTCATAACATCAATCAACGCATTACTTCTCGGGTCAACTAGATTAAAATGAACGTTAAAATCGCCTTCGACAATAAAATTGTACTATAATACTTGGTCTCGGCTAAAAAAGTGGAAATATGGAGATCGATATACACATATTAAAAGAGTTTTATAAATTTCAATAAATATACACGATAATTCACCGTGTTTTTCAGAACTATATTTATTAATAATTACATTGTAGTCGCAGCTACTTATATTGTTTGGTGCATATATAATTGTTCCTCCATGACGGGTCATGCGTCGCGGATAATACGCTTTGGGCCAGAAGTCATTTATGTAAAGCACTGCGCACTCATCGCTACTTAGCCAGTGTTCGGACACAGCAATAAAACTAAAAGATTTATCAATAAGAAAATTTTCCAGTGCACTCATTTTGTTTTTAATTGATTGAGAGTTTAGAAATAAATATTTGACTTCTGATATTTTTGTAGTAGTGTTAATTACTTGATTTTGTTTTTCTCTCTCGAATGTCGAATTTTTTTATTAAAGATGAATCTTGGTACTATTATTCCAGCAGGCCAGGTTTCTTCTTTCATCAAAGTGTCCAGGTGGCTGAAATCAGCACTCATCTTGAATGCCTTCTTGGTGCCTCTCGTAGTTAGTTCCTCGATTTCAACCCTACTTATAACTGGGGATTTTTCTGAATATACGTGTTGATGTCATCAATTGTCACTTCTGCTGCACGGTTCCCAATATATATAGCCTTTTTGTTTGCCACCTTGAAAGACTTTCCCGATGAGAAATTACCCGTTACTGTTGTTTGCTTACGTTTTTATAAGTTTTTAATTGCCATTCGGATTCAACAACTTCTTTAGGCTCTAATTCCGGACTCTCCTTTGCTTTCGGTTTTATTGACGGTGAATTTGATTTTGTAGAATAATGTACCTCACTCGATATATTATTTTTGTTGTCGCGGACGTTGCGTTTATTTGACAGTTCATTTGTTTTGGTAAGAACTTTGACAGTCGATAGCTCCGTTGCCACGTTTACTTTGTTAGTGTTTCTAATATGACTGATTTCAGGTGCATTAGTTATTACCTGATATGGCGGGCACAAATTAACCTTATTATGTAGTGAGGCATTTTCTTCTTCCAAACGCTTTATTTTTTCATTTAGGAGCTGCGTTGTAACTTTTAGCTCTTCGATACGCTCTTTCATGTTATAAAATGTTTCTTTCTGGTAGTCAATTTCACACTCATCTGTATGATATGGATTTGTACACGCCTCCTTATTCACCGGTGTCAGAACTAATCCACAGCACGTTTTAATTCTATTTGTTCCACAACTCGTGTGGTATAATGATTTACATATTGCGCACATCGATTCCGACTTTGCCACTGATCCACATACACAATGTTTTTCGTTATTTCACTGCTTTTATCACCACTTATTTTGCGCACTAAATCCTGACCGCCTTGACTTGCGGCCATGTTGGATATATTATTAGTATTTAAGTAATCATTGTAGTTTGTAAAATCTATTAATAATCTGCCTGATGAAGCCAATATGTGGCGAAACAATTGTCGCAATGCATCGACATTAAACTGCGTAAATTCTTAAAACCGAGTTTTAATTATCACCTATCTAATGAAATTTCACCAAATAACAACCTCATCAATCCAATATTTTTATAATCAAATCCATCTATTTTTTGGAACAATTCTTTAAAAATTATCAAATCTATAACATTCTGCAAGTTAAGAGTTCTAAACCTAGATATAATCAGACATCAAGATTTATACGATAAATTATAAAACAATTCTGTCTATTATTAAGGTTTTTGAAAGAAAAATAGAAAACGTTTTTGACCTTTACATTTTACATTCAATTCCTACAAATCAGAATATTAAAACATAAGAATTTACCCACTTAGAAATTGTGAGGAATAATTTGGAAAATTTGGGCGAAACCAATAAATTAATAGATATATAGATAGATAGATGTTTATTGGTGTTAATACATACGTTTACACAGGTCATAAGTAAATTCGTAATTCAAATACTCTTCCCACGAATAAAAAGCGCACTTAAGTAGTAATGCTTTTAATTTAGTTTTAAATATTTTTGGTGGCAACTTTTGTAATACAGTAGGCAATTTATTATAGAATTTGATTCCATAGTAATTGGTTCCAGTTTGCGAACGACTTAGCCTTAAATATTTAGGATACAAGTTGTTCTTATCCCTTATATATATTGAAATAAAACAACACAATTGGGAGGGTTTCACATTTATTGTTGAACACTGCAACATGTTTCGCCACACAGTGGCTTCATTATTCATCTGCCTGATGAAGCCACTGTGTGGCGAAACGTGTTGCAGTGTTCAACAATAAATGTGAAACCCTCCCAACTGTGTTGTTTTATTTCAATTTGTTATGGAGTTTCATCATGTATCCGCCTCGTCAATTCAATACCTTATATATATAATTATATAAACATTGTAATGATTTTAACATAAATTAAACAGTCAAGAATGTAAGCACATGGATATATTAATATTAACCTTATTTTGTGTTGAACAAATTTTTGTCTGCAGTCAAATCTGTACCTAATATTTGTTAAAATTCTGATTGCTCGCCTCTGTAACACAAATATTCGGTGGTGAATAGATGAATGGCCCAAAATTAAAATACCATAAAACATGTGAGAATGGCAAAGCGAAAAATATGCTGTACGCCGTCATATTGTTATTTAAAACTCTTAATAACAAGACGCGTGTATTTATTCTAGTTGTCATTTCATCACCTTGTTGATTCCATAGGAGTTGATGATCAATATAAATTCCTAAGAATTTAACTGAGTTAGAATCGTTTAGCTTAATATGTTATTTAAGTGTAAACTTTAAATGTTCAGTTTTTGTGGTATTTAGTTTGAGGCCATAAATTATTAGATGCAGTTGTTGCGGATAATACGCAAACTGAACTACGTCTGCCTGTTCTAAATAATACGCAAAATTGTTAACATATATTAGGGTTAATAATGGTCCAAGCGTCGACCCTTGTGGTACACCATGATCTACCTCTAAATAAATATATTACGTAGGAAAGAAACAATAAAAATCACATGAAACAATCATGAAGAGACAATGGAACTCGAAGGCGTTTTTGTAACCAGGCGAATGCTATAAAATCTAGAGAGATATTAAAATTTCCTCGATGGAAGCAATATCTGAAAACCTCGTGTTTATAATTGCATCAACAAAAAACTTACAAAAATGTGCTCTACATTTCAAAACCATGGTAAGTATTATTTATCTCAATATACATTAATTCTGTTAGACCGGAAAACTTTTTGATTATAATCCTTTTGTTAGAAAATAATATAATTATATGTTTGAACTTTACTAGCGTTACCGTTTCTACATTGTTTGGTAGACTATTATAGGGTTTTAGACCAAAGAGATTATATTGGATTGTAAGAATACGTGAAAATGTTTATAATTAAATAAAACACTAGTTTTGCACATTTTTCACTTGAAGTGATAAATAAACCAAGTGAAAACAGTGCCAAACTAGTATTTTATTTATTCAAAGAGATTAAACCATTTTGAGATTTAGACAGCCTTTGAAAGTAAAGTTTACCTGATCTGGTATCATGGCTAACATCCTAACCTTGTTGTTTATTAACGTAAACATTTTTTATTAACATGCGTAAGAATATTAATATTTTTAAATTAATTAAAGCGTGTTTGCTTTGCATTCTATGGCAGAACAAATATACGATCAGTTCTAAGTTGCATAGAAAATAGTCTCTTTGCCATACTGTTGGTTAAATTGGTTCTAAATCGAGGTTTTAAATTGATTGTTTACGATAAACATATTGTTTGATATATTCAATTTCCAAGGCATTTTTGGAAATACTAAATATTGCAGGTGTTGTGAATCGTTAACGATAAGTAACCACATTCCTGAAATATAAGATCAACAAAAAGTTTGAGAAAACAGCGTTTTATTTAACAACCCGCTCCGGTGTTCGGTACGCAAAAAACAATAAATTTAGGGGTGAAATGAGTTTTTCTTGTAGTCAATTATTGTGCGAGATAACATATTTATGCAGCAGCCTCTATATATTAGATACATTTAATCGGCCGAATCCAATTAGAACTTAAGGTAAACAAACAATTGCTAATCATTTTCTCTTGGGAAAGTTATGATGGGCACACGGGCACACAAACAGTGGAACGTGGACGCATACACATAAACACGTACACTCACGCAGAGGGAGAGTGGTGAGGGTGAGAAGAGTGAGAACAGTCCCGGCCGTCGTCATAGCAACGGGCGGCACCCGCGGCAAGGATCGAAGCCGGCCGTGTTAGACTTCCCACCCCGCAGTGTACATACGCCAGCTGGTACACTCGCGAACGCAAAACCACTTTACATCATTACGTACAATACGGGCTACAAATCGCGATTTCCCCAACTTTATCAAATCCCGAGGCAATTGAAAATTACACGAAAAGAGCATTGCGTATTTTCATTGCGCCACGCACACTAAATTTGCTGAAATATTCCAAACATGTTTCGTTCCATGAAGGCATTTACCTCGCTCTTTTATTTTGTAGACATTTTACAACACCGTGGATGTTCAGTGATTTAAACTACCATCCCACTACATCTTTAATTAAATAAAATAAGAAGTGCAAAATAGTTAATACAACTATTAAACTAGGAAATTGCTTTCTAAATTTACTGGTAGTTAAATATCTGTATGAGGAATGCATTTGTAGGAAAGCTATATTTAATGAATTTCCGCGTAAACAACTGCACATGATAGCTGCGATGTTTTTGTTATCTATAAGCCCACGTTTGCTCTATTACAATGCTGCATATCTCAGTAATTATTTCCCTTGCATGAATTGTGCTGTATAAATTTATTACCATATTAAATTATATTAATACATTGTAATCATTTATTTTACAAATATCTTTGATCTAAAAAAACATATAAACATTATCTTAAAGAATGTCAACGTTCACAATGATTTGAGGTTATTAAAATGAAAAATAAAGGATATCAAAAAAGTCCCTTCCTATGCTCTTGAATTAGTAAATACATACTTACAGTCAGCTTTATATGATATAGTTCCTAGTGCTCGAATTGATCCACTTAGTGAATATTTGTGCACTTATTGAGGAATGAATAATGACGGTCCTAAAATTGATCCTTGTGGTACACCGTGGGTTGTAGTTATGAAATCGGTTAGGTGTACATTGGTTATAATACATTTTTGATGATTTGTTACATACCTGTTGAGGAGACTACAGCTTAGAGGATCGAAATATTAAAGATATAATTAGTAAGATACTATAAGCCACGAAAGAAAGGCTTTACTAAGATCGAAAAAGGATGCTACAGAGTGTTCTCCACTATCAAAATCTACAAGTATTTCATCAATAAAGGCCGTGATTGCGTCAATGGTATAACGGATCTGTTAATTAATAATGGATTCTAAGTAATCCACAATTTGAATAAGCATGATTTTCCCTTTGGATATAAGTGTGAAAATAGACCTGTAAATGTTGGGGTCCTCTACTGTATCCTTTTTTATAAAGGCAGTATGCATACAAATTTTATGTTAGATGGAAAAATGCCGCCAGTTAAATATTAATTAATTTTGTTAGGGGAAGTATGATTATTTTAAAGAATTCTTATGTAAAGTAGTTGTCATGCCATATATATATCTCAGCAACTTGAATTTTTAGGGAGTTTACTATTTTACTTTGTTTTGGGACTTTATAAAAAACTTCGAGTAGATCTTTATCAGTTACTTTAATGTTATTTCTAATATTTCCCGTAATGGTTATTAAAATAATTGTTAAAAATAGTTGGATACATATCACAGTTAGTATTACAGATCGGATATTTAGGTTTTAATAATGACTACATCGGTCGTCACCTGTTTCCAAATCGTTTAATATAAGATACAGTCCCAGCCATGTGCATTTCCTTGATAGTATTTTCATATAGCTTTTTAGTTTGATTATAATGCGGATTGAATTCTGGGATTCGGTGACTTGGCTCTTTCATTAAGGAATGTGTCTTATGCTTAGTCTTATGCTTAGTAAAACAGTTTACCATCTTACTTTAGACTTATTATTAATGCTCGCTTTTCTTAGAGGAAAGCTCTGCAAAATAGAGATCCACAGTACCGATTTAAATCTCAAAAGCACATTCTACAGACTCGCAATTACTAATAGTGGAAAAGTCAGTATTTTGAAGTAAGTTAAACTATGTAAGTTTGTCACGTTCTGCATTTATTGGAGAAGAAGTAACATATTCAGGTGCAAAATTGGATAACACATTGTCTAATGTATTTTCTTTCCTAATTTAAAAGCTACTGTGTCATGCAATCCATAATGCAAATAATAGTTCATCATAATGTGTTACATATGACGAAGCTAATTCAGTGTTTTCAATTAGAATAGAATAGAATATTAACAAAGTTTTACACACGTCAGGTACAAAGTTGAAATAATAATATTGGACTAACAGTAACAATAAAAAATCAATTAATAAAGTAGACAATTATAATACTATAAAAACATCATAAAAAATAAACCCATAAATTAAGTATATGTATATTTACATTTTTTTACAAATTTTATTATTTTGATTCGACATATTAAATTTAGATTGTATTTTTACTCATAAAATCTTCAACAGAGTAAAATCATGTATCAAAAGAAACGATTTAACTGTGTCTTTAAACTGTTTAGTAGGTAATTCTTTAGTTAAGAGAGACAATTTATTAAATAATTTAATACCATGGTATTTAGTTTCTGACTACTTAAGACGTAACTAAGATCATTTTTGTAGCGTGTCTGGTAACTGTGGTAAAGACGTTCGTAACATTGATGATGGTACTTGAGATTCAGAACATGCTCCTCGAAATAGCTTTACAAATTGCGTCACCGTGAATATTCTACGACAAAGCTGAGTCCATATTTTATGATATTGCATTTTTTATACAAGCAAACAGACGGAGCCCCAATGGGCTCACCATTATCGCCAATTGTAGCCAACCTTTTCATGGAAGACTTCGAAATGAAAGCTCCGGCCTCCCACCACCAAAAACCCAAACTTTGCCTCCGGTATGTGGATGACACCTTCGTGATATGGCCTCAAGGAAAAGACGCAATTGACGAATTCCTAAATCACCTCAACAACATTCACCCAAAGATACAATTTACAATGAAAATTGAAAAAGAAGAAAAGCTCTCGTTTTTGGCCAAACAATTAATCAAAATAGGAAAGAGACACATACAAACAGATATCTGAATGCGAAATCCCATCACCACCCAGCCCAGATTCACTCTGTAGCAAAAACCCTGATCACAAGATCAATCAGGCTCACCGACAAGCAGAACATAAATAATGAAATGAACACTCTCCAAACCGCTCTCAAACAAAACAATTTTAAAGTACCAACTATCAACAAATTGATCCACCACGCGAAAATCCCAAACAACAGACAGAAAGAAGAAACCATATACATATCACACGCAACACTGCCATACACAAAAGGAACTACAGACAAAATAGGGAATTTACTACGAAAATTCAACATCAGAACAGTCTAGAAACCCGAAGCAATCATAAGAAACCTACTCAGAAGTCCGAAAGACAAAATCCACCTGGAAAACCAGGGTGTTTACAGCATTCCATGTGCAGACTGCAATAAATTGTATATAGGCCAAACAAATCGTAAAGTCAGTACCAGAAAAGAAGAACATATATTAGCAGTGAAAAACATGATACACACTCCTCAATTTTCCAACACATGGTAGCTATGGACCATGACGAGCTTAATAGCCCGATTACCGCGAATGAATCATTAGAGAGACAATAGAAATCGAAAAGAATCCGCTTAACTTTAATAAAAGGGACGACCGCGCCAGATTACCACCTTCCTGGAAGCTAACCTAATCCACCCATTAGCAACACTAATCCCCAAAATACAGTTCCGAGGAATAGACAATCACTAATTCGCCGTAATAATGCCCTAGTCAGAGAAGGACCAATCACAAGAAGCCGAGCAAAACAAAATATCATATAAATACCGCATTCAACAATCGTAACATCAGTTAAACTTCATAACTTAAAACTCCTGAAGATGGCGAATGAGATGTCGCCGAAACGTCGAGATTTACCAAATTCAACAACACGAGAAAAAACCCGAAATCCGAATATCTGTTTGTCAGATATGATGCAATAAGTCCCTGACTCACTTCATCAATGTTATGCGATTCCAACTTCTTTATTAGCAGTTGGTGGTGGAGTCACAGTCAAACGCCTTGGTAAGGTCTAGGAATGATCCCACATAATGTGTTTTGTTTTCAAATCTTTCATTGATATTGTTGTTGATGTTGAAGGTTTCTACTTCGTTATACATGGTGAATAGAAATGAAATACACTTATAACTTTTATTATATAACACGTAATTTATTTTTGTTTGAAAATGGTACGTGCAGTTACCGAAACTCAAGCCACAAAAATAAATTACAAAGTTATAAGCGTGTTTCATTTCTATCATTGATCATTTCACTGAGATTAATCAATGCATCCATTGTGGAATGATTCGAGCGAAAGACATATTGATTTTGAGAAAATATATTATTTGCTTTAAAATAATTAACTAATTGAGTTTTAATATTATTTCAACAACTTTGGAATAATATGGAAGTGTTGATATCGGCCGATAATTATCATTGTCATTTACCTCTTACCACTTTCGCAAATTTTAAAATCTGGAAACTGTCCAGATACAATTATATTATTTATTAACACAGTTAGAAGTTTTATTAATATATTCAAAATAGTTTTTATGATTTCGGCATTAAATCCATAAATATCTCTAGAGCTACTATGTTTTGTTTTATTTATTGCATCTTGAACCTGAATAAAGGTAACTTTGAAACAAAATTTTAAATTTGGATTTGTCTAAATTATAATATCCACTACAAGACTTAAAGGTGGTAAACTACTTTGTAATGTATTTGCTATGCTAACAAAGAACGAATTATACTCACAAGTTATGTCATTTTTAGACGTATTTATTTGAGGCGGATTCCTTGTTGCCCACATCGCTTTAGATTTGTTTTTACTTCAGTTTATAAAGTTTACATTTGAGGTTATAATTTGTTCATTAATTGATGCTTTATATTTTTTCTTATAATCATTTCTTGCTTGCTTTGATTTAGTTGATGGGTGTAATGAAAGATTCTTATTTAGTAATCTCAAACTTTTAGAGTTAAACCATTTAACGTTACTGTTTTTTGTTGCCACTAAATATCCTAGTTGAAAAGATATGTCGACTAATTCAGAAAGCTTTTTTAACAAAATGTTTCTATTTATAATGTGTATTTACAAAGTCAAAGTGCATGTTATGTATTGACTCAAAGAAAATAAACTTACCCTGCCATGAAAGCAGCCTAGATATTATATTGAGTGTTTCTTTTGTAACTTTTTTCGGTAATTTAATTGTCACTATATGCCTAGATGGACGGAGAGCGATGTATCAATATAGTTCACCAGAATATTACTCTGTTCTATATTTGTGAATACATTATCTACACATTTATCATATCTATTATTGAAAGACACAGTTTTATTTAATTTATAACTCCGTAGACATATTTCTCTGTGGTCATTAGAATTGAAAAGTACATTAAAATCTCCTCCCAAATAACATGATTTGATACTTGATTCTATCAAGAAACGACATTAAAATACTTAAAAACAATTTAAAATCACCGGTAGGTGAGTGGTAAACACAAACAATGTAGGAACTTAGTTGGTGAACATAAACGCAAGACAATTCACATGTTTTTTCGACGCTAACTTTATTCGAATTGTCGTCATAACATAGTTGTCTATCTCCATTTCCTCATTCACAAAAATTATGGAGCCTCCATGATTACCACTTTCCTTTGCAAAATAAGATTTTGCATACATATTATTAATTTTAGATATCCTACATTCTTTTTTGGATAACCAGTGTTACGACATTGCTAATACGCTGAGTGATTTGTAGATAATTAATACTTCCATTTTACTTATTTTATTTCTTATGGATCTCGTATTAATATAATAGACTATAGCTCAGATAGCCGGACGTATCCCTCAGTGTTGTTCTATCTTAGATTGTCACATGTTGTTTACTGTCGGTGATTATGCTCGAAAAATGCCTTTGGCCCTTCAGGTTTAAAAGAATTCCCGTTGGCCAGTAATCTTTGAAAGATTTATTGACTCCTTTTGTTTCAAGTTGTTCTGTTTTATCTCTATTTCGGAATCATTTTCATGTAGGTACGATTTAATGTAGTCAGAATTTACAGTTGGGACGCAGTTGCCAATGCAGAGCCAATCAATCTTTTTCGGAGCGCGAAGTGATTATTTTTCTACCGGTAACTGTTTGATTCTTCTTTTTAAAATTTTAACCTTTGTTGGTGATAAGTAGTGGCTTCGGGTTAATTGGATTTTTCGGCGTGCTAGATATTATTTCACTTGTTGATGCTGATCTGCTCTTGGTAATCTCTTGGTAATTCCAGTACGAAAACCGCTGTCTGGGACAGGAATCGATAATATTTCTGTTTCGGCTGCAGAAACTAAGATGTTTTCACTGGGTTGGAGCACAACTACAGAAACTTGGCTAGTGTATTTTACTTTCGAGCAACAGATGCTGCCACAATTTGCTTTGTTTACATTTTTCAATGTTAAAATTTTCTGCCTTAGGAGATTCGTGTTTTCCTTAAGAATTTCATATTTATCTTCCATTTCGTGAATTATTTTATTTAAAAGTTCTACTTGCCCTTTTAAGTTCATGTTCTCCTTGATGAGCACATCGTTAACCTCAACATGTGGACAATCGGTGTAGATCAAACGAGTATTGTCTATGGCTTTGAGAGCCTTCTTTTTTACACAACTCTTGTGAAACGTGTTCCCACATTTGATAGATACTAGTATTTTACACTAGGTATCACTACAACATGTTAAATTTACTCGGTCGAGCGAACACGACTCGCTTGCCACTGTCGAAAAATATTGGGATTGATAAATTATTAATATTAGTGTGCTAAAAGGCAAATCTCGTTTAATTTGCTACAATGCACCCCCATCAGCATATTGAGAAAGGACCGAAACCCGTGTCAGTTATCTGAAAATTAAAAAAATGGAACATAACAAGAGTTTTACTTCTCCTAATTTCTCCAATTTTCAATTATTCTGCCACATAAATCTGGCTGAATTTAAGCAAAGGCTTGCGTTGTGTTGACTCAAAAAGTATTGGTAAAAAATCTATAGGAAAAAGTGTTGTAAGACATATCGTACAATCTCGGCGGCTTATTCACTTCACTTTTGTGAGAGATAACCATACACATAAACTGATCATGTAGAATGTATATCGCGACTTCCGCTTTATGGCACTTAGCGCCGTCCTGCTGGAACCACATATCGTTCATATTTATATTGTTCACTTTTGATCTAATAATATTGAATATCATCATCATCATACTGTAACGCTCGCCATTGACGGTGGTACACTTTTTGAAAAACTAACTTTTTTGGATGCATGCTACCTGATAAACCTCGAATAGATTAGAGTTATGCCACATATGGCAATTATTTATTTATTTATTAACATCTTTGTACTCCTCTTTAATAAAATTTCACAAAATTTATAATATAAAATATGTAAATACTCTCAAAATTTCAGTCGAAAGGAGGACGGGCGGAATTCTCTTCCCCAAAAGATCTTCCACTCAAACCCATGATTCTATGCCTTCAATATTGCTACAGAATAATCTGTAGTACCTTTGTTACATTTGTAATGCTTGAATTAAGCATATTTTAGTCTTTTATTAGACATGTTTATGCTTGTATATTCATCTAAAAATTTGACTCGTTGCTTAAGATGTTAGTTAAAAAAAAGCACAAGAACTGGACGGTGGGGAATTGACTTCTTTCGGTTTTCCTGCACACTTTTATTTATAGCGGCGAGTTTTTGGACGATCTGGCGTCTCTTTGAGTACAAGTTTTAGCTGATCATTTACCAAAACGGTCTTCTCAATTTTGGCAACTAAACTTTGAAGGCACACCGAGATTGCCGCGAAATGGGCTCCTCGCGCACAACCTTTGCAATAACGAACACTTATTTTGATAATAAAATTTTATCATTTAGACGTATTTCTCAATTATTAAACTTATTAGGGTGATTTGAAATCAGTAACGGAATAAATAAACAACAGGTTAGACAGACGTTGCCAAAACAACATGACCGTTACTGGATGTTAACATCAACCTGCACAAATTGCAAACTCCTTAATATTTACGTCTACTATTAAAAAAAAATAAATGTCCTCCAAACTTATGGAGTAATAAAATTGATATAAGGAAAATACGCCTTTTGATGTGAAAAAATAAAGATCACAATACTATAAAAAATAAATTCTTAACGATATAAAGACGTAAACACAGCTTCTACCATAATCTGTGCATTATGCAGCCGATAAAAAATAATAATAACAAAAAAATATAATTGAGCATTGCTCCATTTAGTAAATTCTTCGCCTACCGCAAAGAACAGTATTTTTCTTCTACTCTATCTAAAGAATCCAAATATTTTCCGAGCACCTGTATCATCCAAACTAAAGTGTTTAATTAGAATGTTTAATTTAGGCCTTACTTAATTTTCCGAAGAATTTAAAGGTTATTTATCGGACGTGGCAGCAAAAATATATTTATTTATTTATTTTCAGCAACGGAATATCTCCAATTTATAAATATGATATAAAAACTTAAATCTAGTCTTAACTATCTTAAACTACCTTATATATAAAAAATGTACAGTAAAAACACAATTAAAAATTAAAAAGGAAAACAACGAACAAAGGATTAACAAAGTTGAAAAATGACGTAAAAGACGTAAAAGCGCTACAAGTTGATAAATCTTGGAAGGGGGCTAGAGTAGGCGTAAACTGAATTGTAGAAGTTTAATCTAAATAGTTTCGTCTGTCTAGTAACAGCACTATGCGGTTGGAACCATAAATTAAGTTGTGACAAAAGATAAGGGCAATCAAATCTACTGGTTAAAATTTTATAGAGTGTGCACATGTCCGTAACACAACTTCTAACGTGTAAGGAACGTATACTAAAGGTGCATCTCAGAGCTGTAAGATCTTGAGAGGTATGATTGACAAGGCCAGATCTATAAGCTAAAGTTCTTAAAAAGCGCCTTTCAACCGACTCGAGTTTGTTGATTAAATAACCTTGGTGAGGCCACCAGATTTGAGAAGCGTATTCTAAATTCGGTCTGACCAGAGAACAGTAAAGTGTTTTATATGAATATAACGACAACTCATTAGAGTTTCTATTAATAAATCCCAATAACTTAGAGGCGTTTAGAGTGATAGTTAAAATGTGACTCTTAAAGGAGAGAGATGTATCGAAAATAACTCCCAGATCTTTAATTTCGCTTGAACTGATCAGTTCGATGAGGTTCACCTTCTAACCGTATGTAATGGTATTCCTAACTTTATAAAAAGAAACAACTTTGCATTTAGATGTGTTAAGGTGCAAATTCTCTTTTATACACCATAAGCCCAACCTGTCAAAATCTTCTTTAATCTTATGACAATCGGAAAAAGTTTTAATAGGAGTAAACATCTTCAAGTCGTCCGCGTACAATAAAAACTGGCTATGGTGTACTGCTGTAAAGATATCGTTATTGAAGAAATTGAGAAGAATTGGATCAATATGGGAGCCTTGTGGCACACCAGATGTTACATCAATATCATGGGAAATACAATTATCAATTTTGATGCATTGCGATCTATCCGGCAAGTAAGTAAGTATAGATCCCGTCTAATTGACCGTGACTCGAAAGGGTATCAATAGCAAATATGTTGCTTCTATTCGGATTTTCAAAGTAAATTTTTTATTAAAGAATTGAATTAAAAAGAATTCATTAAAAATATTCTCGTGCACAACAGATTAAAATAGACAAAAAACTAATGTCAGACATTCTGCCAGTGTTCAAGTTCCTGACTCAATTTCTATTTGTCTAGAGAAATTTCATTCCACACATTTCAATAGATGTCGCTCTGCGGCTTTGAAACGAAGAGCCTGTCAAAACTGTGATTCTTAAGCATGTACTCAAGTCGAATTCCAAATTCAAGAATATTAATATTTCATTTAACCGAACTACATCCCAAGTGAAGTTCTACTGAACTGTTACACAAGAATTAAGTAAAAGGACTGCTACGGAAAACTGAATCAGCCCAACATTACCATCTCTACACTTTGTGTTTACTACCAGAATACACGCGGACTTCGTACCAAAACACATCAGCTTTACAATTCTTCGCTTAATATTGACTTTGACATTCATAGCACTGAATTAAACTTGGCTAAAGGACTCTATATTGGATAGAACTACAAAATCTTCCGATGCGATCGTCGTTCTGATGTCACTAGTCATTCTCATGGTGGTAGGGTTCTTGCTGCTATCTCGGATGTAATTTTTTCAGAAGCACTTAATTTAGCAGCTATTAACAAATTATTGTTTTATATTATTTTAATTTACCTTCCGTCTGATTTATCTTCTGATTCATTGTCATTATTATGGGAATCATTGGAACTGTAAATGTTTGACAAACAAGTTCTGCTTATTGGTGATTTTAATATACCTTATTTCAGCTCTTTTATTAGTGATCAACCTTCTTCACCAAAATTTAGTTCTTTACGTAATTTTATTAACTCGTTAAATTTAACTCAATTTAGCAATGTGGTTCACAGTAATGGTAGATTGCTTGAATAGATTCTAACTAATTTAAGTACAAATACATTAGTTCAACATGAGTTACTGCCTTTAATTCCGGAAGATAATCGTCACCCAGTACTAGTTAATAATTCAGAATAAATAAAATCGGAATCATTTCCAACAAATAGTATTACACATTATAATTTTCGTAAGGCCAATTATCTTAAATTATATAACTCACTTCTGTCGATTGACTGGTCAAAGCCACGCACCGTCTTTTTAAATAGCTCGCGAACGATCTCAGCGCCTTGAAGAGGTTTAGTGTGACGTGAAATTTAAAGCGGAAAAAATGAGGTTAGTTTATTTTTCGTTCTTTTGATGTAAAAATGTTATTAACTTAGTAGAAAAATTAGGTGCTTGTGATTATAGTAGTAGTAGTAGTAGGTGTAGTGTTTGGCTATCGACCACGTGGTCCTTCCGCCATGTGCCATTTATGTATTTGTGTGTGTGTAAATGAGCTTGTTACTTTAAAGGATCGCCCCGTCACTCTAAAGCATCATTAATTGTATCCCTATGGTGAATGGTACCGGTCACCCATCCAACTACTGACCCGAACCAACGTTGCTCCACGTCAGTTCGGGGCCGTAACCGAATGCGCTACCACCACTTGTGATTATATTTTCTCTAAATTGAATTATCTGTTGATTGTATCACTAATTAACTTCCTTTCTGTTTCCATGCAATTTGCATCACTCTGTTTACAAAAGTTTTGCGAACGATTAATTTTAATGGAAAACGTATGTAGCGATTTCTACAGAAAAACTCGCTACTGCACGAGCACTTATCGAAAGAGGGGTTTCCATCTTGCAGGCAGCAAGAGAAATCGGCTTTCATGAGTCGAGTCTTAGGGATCAGCTAAAGAAAGAGGAAGTGGAGGAACTTGGGCGATTCCGGAGAACATTCTTCGAACAACAGGAGGAAGAAATAGTGCGACATTGCATAGATCTGGAAAAATGATTTTTTGACCTTACATTAAAAACCTTAAGAGTTCTTCTGTTCAAATATGCAGAGGAGAACAACTTTGTGCATCAATTTTCGAAGGAAGCTCAACTTGCAGAAAGAGATTTTCCGCGGGAATTTATGAAAAGGAACAAGCTATTCTTGCGGATTCCCCACAAAACGAGTGTTGCTAGAACAATAGGACTTAACAAAACACAACTTTCCCAATATTTTAGAAACTTGGAGGCAGTATTGAAGAAGTTCAGATTTACTCCCAGGTAAATCTTCAATATAGATGAAACGGGAGTGCAAACGATCATGAATAAACTGCAAAACATGTAGCTCCTACGGGAAAAAGAGAAGTAGCGAAGGCAATAGCAGCGGAGCAAGGACAAACAGTAATCGCGGTGTGCGCAGTAAATCCTATAGGCTATTTCGTATCTCCTTTCTTCATCTACGCTAGAAAAAGAGAACATCGGTTTTTAATTAAAGATGGTCCATTAGGATGCGACATGGCTGTAACCAATAAAGGTTATATGAACACATCTACATTTATTAAGTGGCTTAAACATTTGCAAAAGTACACCAAGCCAAGTGAGACTAACTCAATCTTATTCATTCTCGATAATCATGTTTCTCACACAAGTTTGGAAGCAGTTACTTTTGCAAAATAAAATCATATCCATCTTCTAACCTTGCCACCTCATAGTAGTCATAAGAGTCAACCTCTCGATCGATGTATTTTCCGACCAATCAAGGCTTTTTAGATGAAGAGTTGGACACCGATGATAATCGAATGATAATATTTAATAATGATAATGAGATAGCAGATCTGACTGCAGTATCCCAAGAAATATTCCATGATCAACCGTCTACTTCAGCTTTAGTTGAAGCTTCAATACAGCAGGATATTATACAAGAGAACAGCAGTCATTCAGTTAATAAAACACCTTTAAAAGAAAAATGTCCATCCACTTGTTGTACAATTCCAAGAGATATTATTCCTTTGCCTAAAATACAAATAAAGAGGAAACACAAAGGCAAAGGGTTGAAGTCTTAGCTGCTGACGTCAACACCTGATAAAGAACGCATAGCAGAAAAAATGGCTGAGAAAGGAAAACGAGATATTGAGAAGAAGAGACGTTCTATAGAAAGAAAACATGGTTGAAACGACTTTTTTTCCACCAAACCAAAAAGAGGAAAGAAAAATGCCAGGGCGCTCTCTTCTTCAGACTCCAGCTCAAATTTTTCTCTTCATGACAGTTGCTCTGATTTCGATTTTTCGGCTCAGGATGGAGATTAACCTCAGGATGAAATTGAAAGTTCGCAGCAAATTTGTGAAACTTTGGTATCGAATGATCATGCTCTAGTAAAAGTTCAGGGTAAAACAAAGAATTCCTTTCGACACCACGTAGCTAGGATTATTGGTGTTTAACAATATTTATTATGGCGAAGTATTTTACAAACGACTACCAAATGTTTACAAGTTTACGGAAACGACAGAATAGTGCTTCATTGCTGACGAGGATATAGTTTTAAGATTGTCAAAACCTACTGAGATAAACTCTTCAAGGTTTCATAAAGTAATTTCTTTCACAGAGGACTTGACGTCCTATACTATGTTCTTCTTTGTGGAGAATAAACATTTAATTGTTTTTCATTTGACCCTATTGTCCACTGTTGGGGTAAAACGCGGTGCAGGATTTTGCCGCCAAATTTTTTTTGCAAATTATTTTATTTATTTTTAACTAATAATTATAGAGCTCATATAATTTAACAAAGTTGTAGGTAAGACCCCTACCTAATACTCCCGCATAGGAGAGAAACATACATAGCTCCCTCTTTTAACAATCGTTAAAAAAAACAATTTGCGTGGCTTTGCCCCACCTATCCTAAGACGAAAATTTTCTTTTCCGCTTTGGTTCACACGTGACATTAAGAAAGCAATTATACTTAAAACTTATTATCGTCATAAGTGGAAATTGGCTGGTCTCCGTTACTATCATCAGTCGGCTCAGAGGTAATCTAAAAGTCATGATACAAGCGTCGTATAAGGCTTACATAGACAAAATTGAACAAGACATAATAATTTATCCCAAGAAACTTTGGAGTTTTGTTTGACGCATATGTATAATCACATAAAATGTTACTTTTGCTGAACCATTTAAAAATACAATACCTTATAATATTCCGCGATTTAACGAAGCCAACATTATTAAAAGCATTAATAAGTTTAAAAATAACAGTACATCTGGTGACGATCAAGTACCTAGTTTCTTTATTAAAGATTTTAAGTACATATTTATATCTTTTAAAGATGATTAACCAAGCTATTCATACTTTTCAGAAATTTCCAATGTAATTTATATAGATTTTTCGCGTGAGTCTGATAGCATTGATCATACTATATTGTTAAATAAACTTATCACATTTGGACTTAGTTTTCGTACAATTAACTTTTTTAAATCATACCTCTGTTGTAGGCCAAACTATGTGCACTACAATGATTACAAGTCTTATGAATTCATTTCGAACTCTGGGGTCCCGCAGGTCTCTAATCTTGGCCCACTCTTCTTTATAAGGTTTGTTAACGATCTTATAGCTAGAGTAGTATGATGGCTACATCACCATTTTTTAAACAAACCTTGCGCACATAAGGCGCTAAAAAACTGTCAAGAATATTAATGGGATTACCTGATTTTCTTTTATTTAAAAACAGAAAATAAATGGGCGATAGTAGAAGCAAGATACTTCATTTATTTTATTATAGTGTAAATTTATAATTCTCCAGGTTTGTATTCCTAAAAGAAAAGAATGTTCTAAAATGAATGACACTTGGTATTTACTTGAGGTCCTCTTGGTATTTTACTTCTAAATATAGTAACACATTGGATTTTAATGAGGCACTCACACGCATGAGATTTATGAATTATGAAATTTATGATTTATGAGGTTCGTATATATAAATTTTAATTATAATAATTTAAGAGATTATGAAATTATTACTTCTGGGAAATAAGTATGAAGTAGATCACGTCACAATTGTTTAACGTTTTGTGATAATGATGGTGATGGTGTGGCAGTGAGAGTAAATAAAGATACCTCTGACATTTAATACCACTATTTATAAATAAATGTTGGCATGTTTTACCTTTTCCATATTTTATCGACCTTTTGATAAAGCAGTACGGGCAACTTAAAAGGGTCACTAAATAGTCATGTATTTATTAATTATAATCCGGTTATGATTTACCAAAACTAATTGGCTGTATAATATAGGATAATATATTTGAGAGGGTGATTAATAATTTTTAATCTCTTAATTCTCCAGTTAACAGCTTCCCCTCCGCATGACAATGCTGATTGCATTCGGTTCTCTGTAACAATTGTTATGAATATTAATAATTATATCCAAAATCGTTCTGCTTTCGTTTTTACTACTTTTACTTAGTGCATTATAAAATCAGACTGTTACCCTTTTTCCTCCTCTTAAAAGGAACCATTAGTGTCTTGCATAGTTAATGAACTGCACTTGTAGTACACTAGCCTTTGCTGTGTAGATTTAAAGTTTGGTCTTCTCTACGTCTAAAACAATACAAAAATAATTTTAAAGTAATATAATAAATATAATAATAGCTTCTATTATTAAGTATATGTTGATAAGAAAAAAAAAATGAATAAAAGTATTAATTCTGTTGAGAGAATATCTTTAAATGCCCCTTATAATATTACTATAAATTAAGTTCTGTAGGCTGTCTAAGTATATATTTAAAATAGAAATTATTTTCTTAACATATAACGTATATTTTGTAATTATTGAGGATTGAAAAGCTGCCATTGTCGTGTAAATAGATAGTTTGAAAAAAATATTAATAAATCAAGAAAAAACAAGTATAAGCTGTAAAAAAAATATCTAGCAAATACTATCGCTTATTCTGGAAAAAGTAATATAAATGCGAACAAATAAAACATATTTTTTTGAAATTAGAATTGTTTGTTCTTCGTTAAATACATCGTTAAGTGTACGCAGAAAAAATCCGGAATCGAAAATAGTATGAATTTTTTATAATTCTAGAGGAAAAATACACAAATCCGGGAGTTCGCTATGGACTCTCTGAATGATTTACCGAGAGGAGAAATAAAAAGCACTGAAAAGTGGAGAAAAATCAATGAAGGGAAATCCCGAAGTATTAATTTTAGCAAATACGCACACGTTAAACCGGCATTGTTGTGTAATTCCGTTGATCTGGTGAAATGCTGCCGGGTGTAGGGGGCGAGGGGTTGAGGGGGCAGGAAGTTAAAATGGAATGAGGGAGGGGGGGGTGGAAACCGGCGTCGAGCGCGAACACGTATTTTCGCTGAAAGGTTCCTGAATTGAATTTAAGCGCCGAGAGTCGAGAGCCACAAGCGACGAGAGAAAGAGAGGAGATTGGCTTCGGAAAATATCCATTTCCTGGACGAGAACGGAGCGGTAATGGACTGACTCTCTGCCAGTGGCGTACATTTCCGCAACCCTCCCGCGATTAACTATTAAAGGATATAATACTTTTATTGTAGCATCGATACTGATTGAAATTCTGCAGCGCCTCGAAGCGATCTGACGGTAATTACGGCTGGGATTATTAAATATTGTTTATAGGGAATATAAATGCCAGTCATTAAAACGTTTAAATGCATCATCCCATTTGTTATTATAATTTATTGGTGACACTATGTTAAATAGTTCCTTTGTTTTCGAGTCATTGATGATATCGAACAGTTATATAATCATTGTTACCAAAATCTGCAAGTTTGTATAATAGTTATTTGAAAATACAGAAACTATTGTAAACTTGTAAAACTATTCATAAAATAGACCACCATCTTTTACTTATGTCAAATAGTGGCCTTTACTTCAGTACTAAATCATTTTCCGGGCTATGGTTAACTAAGGAAGAAAGTTAACCTGTAATCCGTAGAACGGTTTACCGCAGAATCAGAACTCGGTTTGCAATCCTATCGGTCACATCTTGTGTTGGTCGGCAACATTTCGAGTGATGTGGGTTACAACTGCATTTCAATCTAGAGTGGTCCGGGGTGGTTTTTAGCGATGAATCATGAATCTGTTTGGGGATGCATCGTGGCTGTATGACGTGGAGATCGTTGTAACATGGAATTTTCTATTGATAAGTATTTGTCTTAACCTGTAAAGATTTTGCTTAAGTTGCTATAGCTTTTAGGAGTATAAACGACTAGCAATATGTAGATAAGATAATAAAACCCTATATTTTTTGTTTCTTCAGCAGTTGAAATACCTATTTTTTTAAGCAAGACAATTGTCCGCAGGTGCTACAAGCTCTTCAGTAAGAATTGGGATACAATCCCTTAAGAGATTATCGAGCACCTGCTAGAATCAATGCTACGAGAAGTATAGAAGTGTGTAACCAATAGGGACAAACCAACCCATTAATAAATATGAAGACTTTCTTTTTATGTGGGATTTTCAGCATAAGTTAAAACAGATTTTTCTTGACTAAAACATGTTTTATGTTCTTTAAGTTCAATTAGCCAACGTAAACTTTTGGACAATCCCCACAAGTCAATAGGTAGACCCCCGACTCTGTTTTTATTTGTTTTGCCTTTAGAATTATTAATAAATTTTGACAGAGTGTTGGTGGTTTTAAATGAAGTGCTGATATTGAAATGACTTAAAGTATTGGCCACATTTTCCGATATTCTTTCTAAGTATACTATTGAGGTGTACCGATTTTGAAAGATGTCGCGAGTTTGGAGAAAATCATTAATAAAATGTATTAAAATCCTTTAGTTCGTTGTAGTAAATTAAATAATAAATTTAAAAAATACGAAAACATTTCGTGAATCTACAACAATGAGTCTTACTAAGACTACAAAACAAATTAATTTGAAACAACTACTTCTCTAGCTAATACTTCGACAGACATTGAATAATACAAATTAATTTGCGTGTTACAAATAGTACAACTATTAAAGCAACACTAATTTGAATGAAATTATTTCTGTTGAATAAACTAATAAATGATAAAATGTACTTTAGATTGTTTAAATGTACATTTAAACATTGTTCACTTTAGGTATATAATTACTTTTGAATGAATCTTTTCGGTTTGTTTAAAGATTTCAGTATTTCATTTTCGTGTTAATATTTTTTTGTTTCATTTATATTGACTTGGTAAAGATATTCTAAGTTATTTATTTCTTCTTTTATGAATTTATGCCCAGTGCATTTGTATACTATTTTTAAAGCCTGTGTTGTATGTAATTGGTATTTTAGTTCGTTGGTGTGCCAATATCGTCTTGACAAATGCTAATTAAAGTTTGTTTTGTCAGCAGAAAGCCCTCGTCAAAAATACTCCGGAATTCATTAAAAAAAACTTAGTAAAGTAAACATTAATATTGGGTCTTCAATTAATTGTTCAAGGAAGTTGTGATTAGATATTTTATCTTTAACATGTATCATCTTCTTTCGTGTTATAAATTTATCTGTAATGCATTTATTCGTTGGCTTCTTTACTGATATGTATACAGTTGTAATAACCGAACTTTGATCTGATATTACTGGGTCATACACTCTTGAGTCATATTTAACCTGACCATTCATCAACAGTTTGTCTAGGCAGCTTCTAGTTGAATCTTTTATTCTGGTGTCTTTATAATCCTAAAATTATAAGAATACATTATCTAATTCTTATAATTTTAAATTATCATGAAATCATACAAAATAGTGTTTTTACAGATAAAATTTATATTAAAATCCCCGCATATTATTGATATTGTATTAAAACTATTTAAAATGTGTAATATCTTTTCAAATATTCTTAAGAAATGTTCATAATTGCCCAGAGGTGATCTATAAATCGATACAAGTAATAACTCTGAATTATTTAATTGGATAGCACAAATCTCATACGTGACATTTTATCAATACATTCTTTCCTCTTATAATTAAATATCCTATCTATCAAGATCATGGTTTCTCCATCTTGCGATGTTATTCTTGTGAATGTATTTGCAATATCGTATCCATCTATTTTTATTGAGGTTTCTTCACCGGGTTTCAGCCAATGTTCGTTAATTGGTACAAGATGAATCCTATGATTTTTCAAAAAATCTGCTAGTGTTGTTGATTTTCGTATAATAGATTGTATATTTAATTGTGCAGTCCGTATATATTCATCTACTTTGGCTTTAGTTTAACCGATTATTTGGGAAAATTTACGCTTTTATTTTTAGTTTTTCTATTCTTAGGAAAGTTGTATCTCCTAACTTTAATTCTGGTTTCTGGTGACATAAATGTATGTAGATCGCTAGATTAAACGATTTGTTGATTCCTTTTGTTTCTTTTATTGTGATTGTGGGCTAATGTTCAGTAATGTAATCTTCGATTATTTTTGCGGTTACGGTGTGCATGCAGTTGCCTATGTAAAGCCAAGCATATTTAGGTGGTGCCATTGAGACACTGCCTTTTGAGCCTACAATTGTATTTCGTGCCTTTTTTTGTTTTCTCGATGTTATTTCCGACCATTTATCGTCGATTTTTGGAGCGACAATATCTGCGATGATATTTGTATCTATTTGTTCCTCATTAATAGAATGTTGATGGGTGTTTATATCGGCGACTTTCCTACTAGACGCGCTAGCTGTTTTAGCAGCACTATCGTTTAGCTGGGTAGGGATTTTTGATTTTTGTTCGGTGATACTTATCGTTGCATTATTCTCCGTTACTGATCGTTTTCTAACTTCATGTATCTTATTGGTTTTTTTTGGCGGGAAAACTGTGTCGCCTGTGGGAAGTGCTTCATTTTCCTTCTCCAAGCGCTGGACCTTTCCTTGCAGCAGTGAATTGGTGAGTTTTAGTTCACTTACCAATGCCTTTAGATACTCGTATGCCTCCATCCTAAAATAGTTTTTTTCCTTAGGTTCTATTGGTTCAGTCTCCACGTCGTCCGTCAAATTACGGCTGCAGCAAATTTTAACTCTTTGCACGCAGAATGTGTGATAATAGTTTGCACAAATACTACACTGTGAGCCCGAGTTTGCCACAAAATCACACGCACAGGGCTTTTTAATAATTTTATTATTTTTTTTATTACTTTTAGTCATTACTAATTTGCTACCATCATTCTCGGCGGCCATGATGAAAACATTTATTGAACACGAAAACCTGAATATTTATCACTAAATCAGAAGCTAAAATCTGTATATAGGAATTGACTGAGGACAGTTAAGATATGATAGATAGCTGGCGATAAACCACATTAGATGACAAATTACATTTAACAAAAAACGGATGATAAATGTCATCTGCCAGTTGATAGATGATAGATGTAATATGTATTTAAAAATATACAAATTTGAGTAAACTGATAAGAAATACAGATGATAGAAAACAGACAGATGATAAGCATCATGCCGGTAAGATTATGTTATAATACAACTAAAAGACTAAATAATTTAAGAAAATAAAATTCAAGTGGCAGATAAAATATGACCGGTGATAAATGGCAAACTTTGCTCATGATGAAACAGATTAAAAAACTGTCCTCAAACATTTAAAAACTTTAAGGGCTAAATTAACATCAGAAATTGATCTCATTCCTTCATTTTTGTTAAAAGATTGTGCTACTATACTTACCAAGCCTCTAACATATATATTTAATTTAATATTGGATACTGGTGTTTCCCATTTTATGGAAAAAGGTCCGAATTTGCCCAGTGTTTATATCAGGAAATAAAATGAAAGTAGAAAATTACAGACCAATCTCAATTCTTAGTAATTTTTCCAAAGGTTTCGAAAGTGTAATAAGCGAGCATATCTTATCAAATGTTCGAAATAGTTTGTTACCTCACCAGCATGGATTTTTATCCCGTAGATCAATAGCTACCAACTTATTTAACATCACGCAAACCATCTCTAATAATTAAGACAACAACTACCAGAGAGATGTTGTCAAAGGCATTCGACCGGATGGCACATCAGACCCTGATACGCAAGTTGAAGACTTTTTATATTAATGAAAACATAATAAGGGTTATATAATATTATCCATCTAATCGAGAACAAATTGTTCAATATGAAGGTGTAAGATCTTTTAGGTTCAGTGCCACTTCTGTCGCACGTCAAGGCTCCAATCTGGGACCTCTTCTGTTTTTACTTTTTATAAATGATGTATGCTGCTCTATCAACTCACCTGTGCTACTGTATGCTGATGACTTGAAGATATACAGGAAGATAGAGAGTGACATTGACTGTAAAATACTTCAAGAGGATCTTAATAATATTTCTGACTGGTGTGAAATCAACGGCTTAGCTTTAAATACTAAAAAGTGCTGTATAATATCATTTACGTGCAAAACAAAAAATATCTAAGCTTACCTTTAATGTACATATTAGTAATTTAGTTAGTGAATGTTATCGTCTACTAGGATTTATAATTAGAAATAGTAAATCATTTTCATCTATTGGCAAATTAAAATCTCTTTACAATGCTTATATATGTAGTAAATTAGAGTATTGTTCAGTAATATGGGCACCATATTTCATCAAATATATTGGCTTCTTGGAAAATATCCGACGTAAATTTTTGAAAATACCTTTATTTTATAAAACACAAGCACTACCCTGATAGAACAATTAATTCTAATTAACTCTAATTTATTATTGGAATTTAAGTACATAAGTGTCTCTGTACTTGTATAAAGTTGTTAACAATATGTTAGACGATTCGGCTACCGTCTCTTCCATGTACCGAGGCTTGCAAGCATAAATTCTAATTCCTTTTCATATAATACACCTCACACTCTTCATCATAGCTGTTGTCCTTTATATAAATTATATAAATCGTATCAGCGTATGCAATACAATGTTGACATATTTGGTGACTCATTTGCTTCATTTCTTAATAATATTAATGATTGTTTAAATGTATAAGTGCGGTTTAGATTAGGTAGATGTGTTCATTTATGCGCGATGATATTTGTGTATGTGTTATCTTTAGTTTTCAATATTACATGTTATAATTTTATATTCTGTTCTGTATATTTGATGTTACCCTATTATTGGAAACATTCTGTTGGGTATAAAATTATTATTATTATTATTATTATTATGTCTTCAAAAGAAGGTTTATTAAACATGATAAGATGAACAAAAATGAAAAACTAAAATATGTATTTAGGATGTATAGAAAATATAAAGAACATAGATGACAGATGACTGATAACAAATCACTGATTAAAGATATATAACAATGACAGATGATAGGTAACTAATGACAAATGAGAGATAATAGAAAATAGGTGCCAAATGACAGAAAATTGATGAAAATTGACAAGCTACAGGTGATAGACGACAGATACCATAGAAGAAATGACTGTAAATAAAATATGTCTTTTTTAAGTTGTTAAAATATTATTTGTTAAATGATAGATTTCAGCTAAAAAATAATAGTTCATAAATGACGAATGATAAGTGATGGATGATAGATGATAAAAGGCAGACAAATCACAGATTATAAATGAAATATGTCAGATTTAATCCTTACATAGTTATTCTTTATGTTTTAAATATAAAAATAAAATAATAATTGATAAATTATAGATGACAGGTAACACATGGCAGATAATAGATGGTAAATGATAAATAACTGATAACAGAGTATAAATGACAGATAGGAAATGACAAATGACAGGCAGCATGTGTAGATGAAAGATGCCATAGAATAATTGGCAGATTATAGGTGAAATATGTTAGAATTAGTTTTTTTAAAGTTATTATTAAAATTTCATTCGAAGTTTTTAAACGTAAAATTTAAATTTTATATGAGGTGAACGGTAGTTGATGTCTTATTAATTAAGGCTTTCCTTAAATATTAGCTTCCTTAATATTCCACAATAAACAAGACTTGACCATCAACATTTTTGTAATGTACATTTTTTAATGCTAATTCTGGCGGTTTTGCCAGGCATTTTATTTAAACATCTATCAGCAATTGTATTTTTCATAAAAATGAACATTTACGTTTTTACGAAAACTTATTTTATTTATTTCTCGGGTGAAAAATATTTAAACAGGTAATAAAATTATCAAGATTTTAAAGTTGCTTCCTTACGAAGAATAAAATATATGTTATTTTTGTACATCCATCTCAAAACTATATCGCTTAAAAAATATTCCTGTATATTATCAAAAATTGTATTATAAAATAAAGGGATAAGAATTTGGTAATTGGGCGGAAATAGTGTTTTTAAATAAAATAATTTATATGTAATATAATTAAGGATTAAATGATTAAAATATAATCTATAAAAACAAACAATCATTATATATTATGTACACTTTAACTTATTATTTTAAATATTTATATTAATATGAAGGAAAATTGTGCACGTAAATGAAATGTGTTGGCCAGTGGGAACGAAAGCGAAATTAATTTAAATTCAATTTGAACTAATAACGTTTCGGCGGATGATATTTAAAACCAATTTAATAAACTTCACTTTCGTTCATTATTTACATTCACCCTACACTGCTGTGAATTACAACGTGAAATAATTTTAAATTAAAACGATCGTGCAATGAATTTTAGTTTAAATGGAAATTGCGCATTTTAAATTGTTTAAAATAGGGAAATCATAATACACCCGGTGCTAAATTGGATTGCGATTATTTTCACGTGCCGCTAAAAACAAATGCGCCGATAAAATGTATAAACAATATTCAAATAATCCATTAACTAATTCAATTACTGTAAGCCTTTTAATAATCCGAATGCATTATTTTCGATATATTCATTTGTTAGAATAAATATCATCTCGTTTTTAAGCTTAATTCTTATTTGTTAATTAACATGAAGCCTTCGTAGATTATTTAAGGTATAAAGGGAACATATTTATCTTTAGAAATGTTTAGAAAATTTAGTATTGATAATTAAATTTCTCTCTTTTTAACATTAAAAAAATTAATATATATAATTTAGAATTTAGTGTGATGAAATAAAAGTATAAATGAAAATATTTTGGTATATACCGCTTTAAAAAATATGCAATTTTAAATAAATAAAGTGCGGTACGCCACTGCCATCCCCTGATAGCATTCTGTGGCGTCGCGATGCTTTAGTGACGCCCTAGCTGTCCGGCACAGCCGCCATATTGGACGCCATTGCAGTGAGAGCCCTTTGTCTCTTTGTGTGTGTGCGATGCCATATCGGGCCTACGGTTCTCTGTTCTATGTTCGGTGCTGTCCCTGTGTCGCACTAACAACATTCGTCCCCTCGTAATCTCCAACCCCTAAACAGGATCGTCCATCCGTCCCTTTGTTCCCTTTAAACCACTCGATTTGCTATTTAATTACTTTACTTTAATACCGATGCGTTATTATTATATCAGAAGCTTTCTAAACCGACATATTGGTTTAGCAATGAGTGCCATTTTTAACATTTAATTTACAGCCCGGCGCATCCACCATAAATGCGAGCGTGTTTATTTATTGAATAACTTTTACAACAAGCAATTAAATCATTATGTACAATCAATTAAACGTTATGTTAACATATTTTATAGAATTTTACTATAAAATATGTTAACATAACGTTTAATTAAGATTATTATGCATAATTATTTTTTTCTTAAATAAATATTCTATAAATTCTATTTTATAAAATTATTATAAAAAAAATTGGACATATTTTATGGTAAACTAAATTATATGCACAATATAAAATATTTTAAATTAAATTTATATACATATATACATTTTAAACATAAATAAACACACACAAAATATTAATTAGAAGGTTAATTAATATAAAAATGTTTCATCACGGCTTAAGTGAGAATTTAGTTTATCATACATAAAATATAGTATATGTCGTTGTTAAGGTCTGTAATAATGTATTTCAACTATTTTAACATCGTCAAAATTTTTAAGAATTTAAAATTTGACTAATTTATTAATTTTAATTTGTTTCGACAGAGTGAAATAATTAATTTTTATCTATTATATCAACTCATCCAGATTTTTTTATAGTAGTTGTCAGTCCCAGTGGCTTTAAATCAAATGTGAAACGTTGTTAGTTGGCGGATTTGATATTGTTGCGTAACAGCTGCAACAGATGTAAATAAAATCAAGAGAAATGTTTGATTGATTGAAAAGTTACTTTTTCGTAACCTGACTACACAGGTAATTATTTTTTCTCCCACAACAGAAAAACAACCAGTTACAAAAAGTATATATATGGAAATACATAACAAAAATAAATAAAATAGTACTATAAATTTAATTTTAAAAATGTTGTAGTAAAATCTGTAACGAAAGTGAAGTATTTGAGATGAGTCTTAATACAAAAATGATTTATTGGTAATAAGCGGAATATATAATTTTTGATGCCTTTTAATTCTTATTTTGTTTATGAATTATTAACTAATGATTACTTATTATTATTTTATATATCATTAATTATTCAATATCTGAAACACCTTAAACAAGCTATAAATTGCACTATTCATATAAATATTACACCACTCTATGTGCAACACAAGGAGGTGGATAATTCGAATTATTTTTATAACGCCACTCATTAGTGACTGATGAAATACACTCGGCATCACATACAAATTGCGACCCTAATAACACACTCGGCTAAAGTGAGTACTTTCTGAAAAGAACTCTTTTATGAAAAAACTCCAGGTTTTTTTACGGCCCCAAACAAAACAGTTCACTGCAGTTAGCAAAACAGACTCGTTTTCTGTATAATAGAAATTTTAATTAGCATTATGGCAGTGGAGGAGCTCGTAGCGAGAGGGGTTTCGGAAAGAAATGGCGGATTTGCCGAGATCCCCGAGGGTTGATAAACACACACGTACACGTTCCCACTTACTCCAGAGCACCCCAAATTACGTCATGCAGATGCATGTACTTGAAGTTTTGAGGGTTGTCGGTTGCTTATCAGGGGTGGGATTTATGAAATTATACGGTGTGCGAATGAGGTGAATTTCCAAATTATTGTATAATACTTTATTGGGGTTTACAGTAATACATTTTAATAATAATATTAAGTATTGATATAAGTCATCAATTTCTGTATTTTTTCATAAGAACATATAAAAGAATAGCTTCATCGAGAAACATGGAGTATGTCGACCATTTCATTAATATTTTTATTTAAAAACTTATCCTTTCAATGGATTTAAGCAAGGAAGGCGTCACAGTTTATTTGTAAATAGTCGTATATTTTTTCATATCTATTTAGAGTGGGTAAGGTGTCAATAATCATTATATTTTTATTACTTGAATTATGATAGACAGACAATTTGCTAAAAGGGTTATCGGATAAGCATACATCGTACTCACAGAAATCGATGAATAATAGATCCAAAAATTGCCCATTGGAGTTAGGAATAGAATTAATTTGGTTTAAAGTATGATATATAGGTTTTTTAATTAAAATTTACTTGGTGAATTATAAAAAGTACATCATATATTAAAGAATGATGTTGTATGTACAAACAAGTAGCTTAGATGAGGATCGCGAATATAAGTATACTATTATGTGTTCATATTAACTCAGAAAAATTAAAGTCCGAATCAATAATAAATTTGTATTCAGTATTAATTAAATAGATATTATCAATATTGTCACAGTATATTGCGTAACCACCAATTAAAGAACTAGAAGGAATATTCAACTATATGCCTCCAATTATTACAACAATTTTATTTAACTTAAAATAGTTAATAAATGAATATTTACTCAATAGTGGCGTCATCAATATCGATTCCGTATGAGTTGATATTAATTTTTACAGCTACCATGGCACAATCCTTCTGATGTTTGGGGTTGTTAATGGTAAACGACCTAATCTAAATATAGTAATATTATTAAATCTAAATTAATTATCATTTAAAACTACCATCTAACCAAGTTATAAATATTAAAACTTAGTATAAAGAGCAGTTTAGATTATTCATTATATCGACAATACTGGAAAAGATTGTCTCTCCTACCCAATTCCGATTTTAACTTCCACGACTGATGAACCCTGCTAACCTGGTTGAAACCACTTGTGATGTGGTTACCAACGCATATGGAGAGCTGAAGAGATCAGAGCTAAAGAGAACAGGCGAAGTGTCCTCCGATTAGGGAGTTTTGCGTGATGCTAACAACGTCGTCTCGGAAACACCTCAGGCCAATCCTCAAAAACCGAACGGAAATAACGACTCCAGCAAAATAGCGAATGAAGATTTGAGACTACGAACAAGATGCATGGATAACTTATCCAAAGATGTCCAAGAATTGCTAAAAGAAAGAAACTGGAAAAAGTCAGCTATTGACCGTGAAAGTTGGAGGCAAAGCATCCAGGAGGCCAAGGCCCGAGATAGGCTATAGTGCCATCGAAGAAGAAGAAGAATTACTTATCAGCATCGCATCAATAATTCACCTCATAAAGTCTTAATTTCCTGAACTATTATATTATTCCTCTTTTAGTTTCTATTAAGTACTTGGAATTAACCATAGTTCAAAAGAATTAATGGTTGAAAATACCAATGAAATCAAAAATAAAATAATTTCGAGGGAGGACTATTTCTGAAATCTAACGTATACAAATAATGGTATTTTTTACCAGATTTGCGGTTAGGATAAAAAATAAGTGATTTTTGATTATGTTTGTGTCTTATTACAAAATTCTAGTAATCAAACTATCTGCAATATTCAAGTTCCCGAGCCAGCATCCCTTCGTATCTTAACAAAACTTTGCCATCCTCCCAATCTTTAACATAATTGTTCTAACCGGCGTCTTCATGATAAAGGTAGTTGTTCCAATCGAAAAACCTTGAAAATTTGCTCAAAATTCTTTATTATTTATAACTTTGTTCTTCTTGTTTATAATAAATTAACAAAAAATACAAAAATTTGGACAACAAGAATCACGGGCGGAGTTCACTGGTTTCCAGTGTTCTTCCACTCAAACCCACATCCATCCACTGACCAGTAAGACATGCCGACAGCTTCTGACTTCTTTATTTCGAATATATTGGAACAAATATTTATTTATTTATTTATTTCAAACCCAACAGACTGAAGTCCAGTTACAGGGCAATTATACAATATATATTTTACAAATTATAACAAGGTTTACTCATAAATAATTAATAAACTAAAATACAACTCATTTAACTAAATTCTACTAATCATTAAAAAGAAAAAAAATATTGTAAAGCAATTAACAATTCGTTTCTAAAATATTTAAAAGATGGTTGAAATATGTCAGTAGCATACTGATATTCATTATATATGCGCGACAAGCGATATACCGGAGAATTTAAACAATAATTACTGTTAGGAATTGCATATGTAAACGTTCTGCCATGCCGTGATGTTACTCTAGGAACTCTAAAATTAAACAACTTCAAAAACTTAGAATTGTCAATTGTATAATGTATTAGCTTGTATAGATGACAGAGAGAAACATATGTATGTCTGCTTTGAATTGATATACAATTGAATTCAATTAACAAATCGTTATACGATATGTCGAAGCGATAAATATTATATTTGACATAGTATAAGTATCTTAAAATCGCTTTTGAATACTTTCAAGTAGACTGACATATTTAACATACATAGGCGACCATACAGTTGAACAATAAGTCAATTTACTTAAAATATATGTAGAGAATAAAGTTTTTAATACATCAATATTTTTAAATGCTCGGCAGTTACGCATTATAAATCCCCACATTTTACGACAGTCTTTAACAAGTTTGTCTATGTGAGTTCTAAATATTAAAGTATTATCAAATATTACACCTAAATCTTTCACTTCCGTACATCGATTAATGGGCACATTGCTAATGGTATAATCATAAAAAATAGTATTTACTTTCCTAGTAAATGAAAGTACATTACATTTGGCAATGTTCATCGATAAATCATTTTTACTGCACCATTGTCAAATATTACTCAGATCTTTCTGTAACTTCAAGCAATCAGCATCCGTTTGTATAACATTATAAATTTTTAAGTCATCTGCGTACATTAAGACTTCACATTCTAAGTTATCGCAGATTTAATTAAAGTAAAGAAGAAATAATAGAGGCCCTAGGTTTGAACCCTGAGGGACTTTTATTTATTATACATTTTGAATCGAAAGCCGTTAATTTCAACCAGTAACTGTCGATTGGTTAAATATGAGATAATAGTTAGGATTATATTATTATTAATTCCATATTCATAAAGCCGACTAATTAACAAATTATAATTAAGTCTGTCAAAGGCTTTAGTTAAGTCGGTATACACAACATCAACTTGTTTACCCTTGTCCATAGCTTCCGAGACTAGCTGAGTTAAATTGCACAAATTGGTAGTTGTGGATCTTCTTTTAAAAAAGCCGTGTTGTTGAATAGCCAGTTTCTCACAGACATTGTAGTAAATATGATCACTTAACACCGATTCAAATACTTTTGAGAAACAACACAAGATGGATATAGGCCTATAGTTCTCTATATTCGTTGTGGCGCCGGTCTTCATAACGGGACAAATACGAATCTCCTTCCAGATTTGCGGGAATACACCAGTACGAAGAATCAGGTTAAATAAATAAGTTAGTGGGTCACATAGCACTTCTGAACAGTCACGTACAATAATTTCAGGAATCATATCCAGACATGTGGTAAATTTTGCCTTCATATTATGCAAGTGTTTTCTCACATCGGTTGAAATAATTGTAAAGTTTCCAAGTTTGCGCTGGTTCCCAAAAACATTCTGATTTACACTACTTGGAGAAGAGAATGTCTTACTGAAGTAATCAGCAAAACAATCTACAATTTTGACTGGATCTCTCAAAATAACATCTTGATATGTCATTGTTCCCGGTATTCTAGTGGAATTATTTTTGTTGTTAATATAATTAAATAGGAGATTAGGTTCTTGTCCAATTCGTTCTTCGGTATTTTTAATGTAATCTGAATGTGCAGCAGATATTTTGTTTTTTCATGATCTTCGTAGTTCCTCATATCTTGATTTATGTTGGGGCAAATGGTATTTAAAATACAATTTTCTAAAATTTTGTTTTAAAGTTAGTTGTTTGCATATTTCTTGGTTTATCCATGGTGCATATACCCGTGACGAATATTTTTTGATAGTTTTAGAAACATGGCGATCAAGCAGAAGATGCAAATGGTGATATAAAATATCACAAGCTTGGTTGGCATCAGTGCTTTGGTACAAACTAGACCAGTCAATCAAACCTATATCTCTATAGAGACTTAAAAAATTTGTTTTGCGAAAGTTATAACTTGGTAGATTATTTAAAAACTTAGATGGTTCAGGTTTTGTATATGTAGAAATGTTGAATGTTATTGTAGGGTGGTGGCTATCTTCATTAACTAAGGGAAAATTACGTCTTTCAACATTAGAAATAAAATTTGAAGAGATAATGAGATCTAATATTCTTTCGTTTGAGTTATATATTTTATTATATTGAGTTAAATTATTAATTTCTAAATAAGTATTTAATGCGTCCAGTTGATCAGATGGTGTGTTCGTAGCATAGCCTGGTATGTTAAAATCACCCGCTATAATTATATATATCATTAATAAATTGTTGTTCAATTTGTTCAAAAAATAAACAATAAGTCTCATATGGTGTCATAGGTTTTACATAAACACATATAAGTATATAGTAATCAGTGTTAATCTTTATTTTAGTTGCTATTGCTTCAATTGTGTCACGCTGAGACAAATTAAGTGTTATTTGTTCTGAGAATAACATATTGTTTATTGCCAATAGTACACCACCACCCCTACCAGAATGTCTGTCCTTTCTGTATACATTGTATGTATTAGGAAAAAGTTCGTTGTTATTAACTCCGTTGTGTTACCATGTCTCTGTGATTATATAAATATCATGATCAAATGGCAATACATTGTTATAAACATATTCTAATTTGCTATTTAATCCACGCACATTTTGATAAATCAAATTAATACAATTCTTTTCTTTGCAGTGCTGGGTAATATTTAGTTTTTTTCTTCAGTTGGTCGTTTTTTAATAATCTTTGGGGCATTATTAATAAACTTAATTATGAGGTCAGTTTCACCTAATGACTCGCGCCTTTTAAGCTCAGTGAGGAGTGTATTATATTCCTCACGTTGAAGAATTGTTTTATCAAGTCCAACTCTAATATTTGGTTCAAGCTTACGTCTATTTTTCATTACTAGGGTAACCATCGATGTTTGAGCCAAAATTATTTTAAGTGGACGGGGTTTATTGCTTTTTTGTCCTAAGCGAAAGCATTTTTTAAAGCATATTGAGTTGTCAATAGTTTGTAGCATTCTATCAATGTTAACAAAATCATTATTGTTGCTGCTATTAATATCCGTATTGAGATCTACAAGGATTTCTGGTAAGTTATATATAATTAAATTATTCTCTCTTCGTCTACGATCTTCAATTTTTTTAACAATATTATTCATTAACGAACCATTTATCTGGAGTAAATAATGTTCAATATTTTCCATTTTTTTAGTTAGATCATCAAAACCGGATTTTTATTTGGTTTGTTCAGTTTTAATATTAACCATATCTGAGATTAAAGTTTTCAATTCTTTATTTTCTGTTGATAAATTATCACATTTTAGTGTCAAAACATTGATTGACTGTTGCAATTCTTTAACACATTTGCAAAGATCTTGTATTATAGAATCATTATCGGTATATACAACATCAGTGGCACAAGGGTGATTTTTCCTGCATCCTGGATGACAGTACTGTTTGCATTTAACACAAGTTGTTTTATTTGTCACAGAATTCCCGCACAAACCAGCGCATTTAAGATCAGGCATGATACTCTAAAAATATTTCTAGCTGAATTAAGGAAAAGACAAAACGACAAATTTTCACGTTGCGCGGTCTTTCGCAACGACTTATTTTACACATACAAAGGAAAGTAGACCACGGTAAGGATTACACAAGAAAACAAAGGGTGAGATGGAAGAACTAAAAAAAATAATACAGTAATTTAATTTTAAATTAATCAGGTCAAAAATATGCTAT
This sequence comes from Ontholestes murinus, assembly GCA_963969525.1. NCBI lineage: Eukaryota > Metazoa > Arthropoda > Insecta > Coleoptera > Staphylinidae > Ontholestes > Ontholestes murinus. Next base: position 28,878,428 of record OZ018390.1, read on the forward strand.
TTATTATTTAACATTAATCTGTCATTGTGACAATATAAAAAATTATTTTAACTTTCACATATTATCCGTATACTGTTTCCCTAGAAACCCCAAAGACAGAAAACAGAAGGCGGAAGAAAAAGATAGAAGATTGAAGACAGAAGATATAAAATAGAAAACAGAAGACAGAAGACAGAAGGCCCAAGATAAAAAAACAGAAAACAGAAGACACAAAAAAAATTAGAGATTTTTAATGTGTAATTTGATTTTTAAAATACTCCAATTAACAATGCTCATGAAGTAAAACATTAGCATTATTATATTGTAGCTTATAAAGTGAAGACTTATAAATAAGATTATTCATATACTAGTTAAGTTTTTGGGGTCTGTAAACGCGTTTTGAAAAAGGGCTGATTTTATTTTTATTACAACGTTTACTACACGAATTGATTACAGACTAACGGAAAACAGTGTATGATGCGAATGACTTCAAGAGAATAACTATAATGCCTCAATTAAGAATAATGAATGAGTAGTTACGAATCTAATTTATCCTATTTATAATATAATTCTAAATATTAAACATAATAAATGCGCACTACGATACAATATAAATATTATATAATATGAATGAAACTATTGATAATTAATAATTAGAGTCCTTGTATAGCCGCCAGGCTAATAATATCCCCTAGATTCACCATACCACTGGGGTGGATGGATGTCTCTTGAAGCAATGTTCACCTTCTTTTTATTAAATCGTCGGTTAATATAAATCTACACAAATTATTATTATTATATATAGGTAGTACGATTGTTCCTACACTAGGTTAAACCGAAATGTACTGAAGAGTTCACCTGAAAAGGTGCAATTGGTATTTGTGAATAGATTGGAATGTCTCTAATAATGAAGTTTTTAATATTAACACTATTCATTTTTAGTTTCGCAGCACTCTCTATTAAGGGGCTTCCAGAAAATGTTTCAAGTTTAAGGATTTCATAGTTTTTGTAGATTAGGTGGCAAGGTTCTACTTGAATAAGGTAGATCTAAAATAGTTTCTGGGCTTCTTAATGATCTGGACATTTGATTCTTAGTTCTACGTTGTTTATAAACACGGCCAAAAATGTATTACTATCTGGTACTTTTTATAGGTGATTCTCCAGGATTATAATTTTGTATACTTACAGTTTTTAAAGTGTCCGTTTAACAGTAAATTTGTTCCGAAGTTTCCTTGTAATTCAAAATAGGATTATTACTGCTCTGACAATATTTTTTACCACTAAGCCACAAGTCGCTTAGTGTTATCAATTTTTGATTGAAGTATAAACTTAACGTTCGGATTTATTGTAGCGTAATCTGATTCATACTTAGTAGGAATGGGATGCATCATCTATACATTGAATAAATTTTCATAATTTATTGGAAGGGAAAGGAAGGAGTGAATTTTCGATTTTTCGATTTTACAATTAAAGGTGATTAACGATTCAAAATCTAAAATGTTTTCAGGTTTCAATTCGACGGACATTTCCTCATTATAATATGTAGAGATTTTAAGCAATTCATCGTAAAGATGTTGTGGTTTGATTATATCTAAACTTAATTAATATTCTTAGTTCAAAAATGTCAATGAATTTAAAATATTTTTTTGAATTTCCCTGATAGTTCCGTAAAGTAATATTAATTGGTTATAAAGGTCATTCGCGAAAAGGACGTGCTGATGGTTAATATTTTCTTTTAGTATAGCGAATAATTATGATACTAGATTCCAATAAATTTTGATTATGTGATATATCTTTTATTGTGTTATTAAAGTTTTCAATATTTTTCGCATTTATACACTATCCGAATTTTATATGATTCTGGAAACTATTTTGAATTTTTCTTAGATGTTTCAAAATTTCGTTAATTCTTTGATCGTCTTAAGCTTTCATGTTTAGACAAATACTTTTAATTATTGATCCTAATGCGTTTATTAATCTTCTAATTGTTCATTTTCTTCTTTATTATTTATGTGTCCGTAAGGAATTCATATTGAGATTTTAGTTTATCAAATTCATCATATTTTGGCTTTAGATCATAAATTTGTACGAATACGTGTTCAATTTTCTCTAGCTTCGCATATCCTAATTTTATTGGTAGTTTACCAGCATTGAAAGATATGTTCTTTATTTCAAACTATAATATTTTTGTTATAAGCAGAAACCTGGAATAAAAAAAATGAATTAGTTTTCGTTAATATAATGTAGGTTTTAGATTAAATTAAAATGCACTTGGTTTGTTTCACAAATTAATAATTTATTCGACTAAACCAAGTGATTAATGAGAAACAAGTATATGATATATTCGTTTATATAGATTTTAACTTGAATATGCGAATATGTGCAGCGATACGTCGATCTAGCTGTACACGTAGTGTATTGATTTCTTTCAATTTATTTCTGTAATATTATTGTTTATTTCTTTATCATTGTTTGTGTCAAAGTAATTTTTAAAACTGTCAAAATATTTCCTTTCTGTTTGGGTCTTTTTATATTTGAAATATGATTTTTTCTACTGGGTTGTGATGTCTTTGTTCAATTTCCGTTTATGGTCTGTATTAATATCCTTTAATTTTTCTTTTCTATACTTATCTTTAGTTTTGGATTGTTTTTCTTTATTTGTTACATAAATAGTTTGTTTCTCAATAGATTTTATTTTGGTTTTATTAATGTTTTCATAAAATATTTTAATTTCGTTTTTGTGTTTTTCAATTAATTATTTGTAATAATATTTTCAAGATCAAAATCCAGAAGTGAATTGTTATCGATATGGCCAGAAATGATTTATTGAAGTTTTGAATTTTGTAATCGAGTGAATTGAATTATTATATGCTATTAAGTATTGCATATAATATTTTAGATTCAATGGGTTCCTTTTTGAATATTGATTGGTTATTTAAAAGTCTAATTTGCTCAATTATAGTGGAGCGAATCCTTTCTACAACTTCATTGGATTCTGTGTGTTGTGAGATTATAAAGTATAGTTTGATTCTGTGCGTTTCAAGAAGTTTTTAAATTCGAGATGGTTAGATATAATTAAATTTGGAATATCGTGATGACAAAAGATATTATTAAATTATTTCGTTTGTCTGATAGCAACTTAATTTATATAATAGGGTATACTTAGAAAATGAATCTATAAGTGTAAGAAATTTGGTATTTTCAAGAGCAATGCAATCAATGTGGACTGTCTAAAATGGTTTGTTTTTAAAGGTCTTTGTTCATATTTTCACAAGAGGCAGATTTCACATTCGTATATATATTTTTGGATTGTTCGCCTCATATTAGGTCAATAATAAAATATTTTTAATTTAGCTTCAGTTTTGTCTGTGATTTGTTTTGCCTTCATGATAGTTTTTAATGGTTTCCAGAATGCCATCATTATTTTCTACATCTGTTAATAATTGTATACATCTAGTCATTTTAATTGCAGGATTTTAAAAATATTTTTGAAAGTATGCACTGAGTTTTTTTTGAGACTTGTTGCGATAAACTAAGTATATCTATGTTGTTTGTTTTCATCTATTTGCCTTTAATCATGGCGAGATATTACGAAAAGTAGATCTAACTCGTATTTACATTTTAATATTTCTTCTGAGGGAGTGAATTTTATACAATGCTAAAAACAATACCAAAAGTATTGCAAAAACAATTCCATTGTGCATTTACATTTGAATTGAATATGACATTTTCAATCAATGTGCTAGTACTACTGAATGTTGGCTAATTTTCGATAGGTATATCTAATTTTTGTCCTAGATGATCTCATACATGCATATTTATAATATTGCCAGTGCATTAGTCTATCCTGTTAACAAATACATTATCGGTGCAGGTTTGTGATGAATAAGTGATTCTAGTTGGTTCGTTGAACATTGGGCTAAATCCATAACTGTTAAATTATTATATAAGTCTCTGTGATTGAGGTGTATTAGTTAAGTAATTTAAGTTTAAATCGCCTGCAATCTGATTGTTTTTTGTTTTCCAGTGCTAAGAATAGAATATCCCCACTGTTTCCAATTGATTGTACATTTTGATGAACGAGTATTTACTTTGAATTTTTGTTTGATTTGTTAGGACATCCATGTTTTATATGCTATTTAGACAGACTAAAAAATTATCGACATATAAATTTTTCAGCCATAAGTTTGGCTTCAATAATTCGTTGAATTTTTCAACTGGGATTGATATTTTAAAAGATGAATATTCTTCTGGTCGTTTGGAATTAATCTTTTCACATTTTATGCTCTCGAAACTACTGCTCTTCAAGTATGTAATTAGTGCCTCTTTATTTAGTTTAGGATCCAATTACTTAGATGAAAATTTAATTACTCCTTTTATTTCATGTATACTTTCATTCCACCCTTGCACTCCATTTGTTTGTTAGCGCTTAATTTTTTACTTTACTATCTTTAGGTTTCTCTCTGGCCACGTTTAAGGTGGTGTTCTGAGTGCTTTCTTCAATTTTGGATTTTTTTTGTTGGAGTCTCCAGAGGTGCTCTGAATATTTTTTTCGAAGGTATCATCATCTTTTGTAATCAATTGCTTTATGTCGCCAGTTTTATCTTCCTTTGTTTTACCAGAGTTTAAATTTTTGATGTAGTTTTTCAATTCACTAATTTCACTTTTTAGTTTAACAATTTCACTATACGTTTGTTTTGTATATTTTTTAACTAATTTTTTAAAATTGTTTCATATCTGCACTTGTCAAAAAAGTAATGATATCACTTTTCGAACTTAGGTCTTTATTATTCGAGTTTTATGTTGATATTAGTGATTCTTCCGATCGTATATGATTACAAGAAAATTTTAATAATATATTACCTTGGCGTGATCGTAATAAATTTCGAGAGGTGTCATGTTATTTAATTCAGCAAGCGACAGGTATTACGTACATTTAATTAAAAATTAATGACTTCACTGTAAATAGGGTTCATGAAATTAACGATCTAGTTGTATTTTTTTCACTATAAACTTAATTTGAAATCACATATGTCTAATATTGCGAACAAAGCTATAAAACTTTTGGGATTTATCTTAAGGGTTAGTAACATTTTTCCATACATAAATTAAAATTTTTATCTACGACTGCTTAGATAAGTGACGAATTTGACATTCATTTGAGTTACGTAATGAAACTCATTACCTAACTAGTGAGGTAATGAAATCAAAAACACACTCATTTTTTAATACCAACTAACGATCGAATTTATTAAACAATTATTTATGAACATTAATAATAACATGTTTACATTTATTCAAGTGTATTCCTGAGGACATTTCTGTTTTAGAAATCTCCAAACTACTGCGTTTACTGGTTGTAGCTTCTACAAGTACATTCTTTTCTCCAAGAATATTCGTTGCGATACGTTTCTTATTTTCAACCGAAGTTTCTATGTATCCTTCGGCTACTGTATTGCTCTTCCAGCCCCCGTGCCTTTTTATTGTTAGCAGGTCCGCCCCTGAGTTTGCCAACAGTGAGGTTGATGATCTGAAGCAGTGACCAGTGTACTCTTTAGCATTTGGTAATTTTAAAAAAGAAGCAATATTTTTCGGCATGCTACCAATCGTGTTAATGCCAACGGGCTGTTTTATACATTTGCCATTCCTGTAACCAACAAAAAACCTCTCTACGGCATTATGTGGACGCAGTGCCATGTATTTTTTTATAATGTCTACGAAATTGATCCCATCAATGTCTCCTGATGTTATAACAAACTCTCGCGAAATTTTGGTCTTTGTATTTGGTATTGTGACGCAGAAGACCTGCCCTTCGTTCCTAACGTTGGTCACTTGCATGTAAGTGAGTTCTTCTTTTCTACAGGCTCCACCAATTCCAAAGATCAAAACTCCCTGAAAATATTTCTTAATCTAAAATTTCATGCCTTGTTCTTATTTACCTTTGTTAGTAGCCACTTTTCATCATCAGCTTCTTGTAAAAATCGGGTTATATGTTGTTTTGTTATAATATTGGATTTCTTCGGTTTATATCCTTCCGACTGCCTCTTCAGAAATGCGACCAATTGAATAAATTTACTGATATCTACATTTTTCTTTATGGATATCATCGCACGTATCATCGAGTAATATGCCCACAGACTTAAAGGTTTATAGCGTTTCGAAATATTTTCAAAATATACTAGAAGTACCTTTTCACTTGCTTCATTTTTTATTTTCTTCTCATTGCACCATTTCCGCAAACATTCATAAGCTTGCTCATATTTAATTTTTGATTTTTCCGGCAATAACGTTGAAACAGAGATTCGGAGTCGCTCATTATTTCACAGAAAAACAGAAATTAGAAAATTAATTCTTGAAGTTTTGACTTAAATTGTTGACATATAAATTACATATTGCTATGGTTCTACATACATACTATGATATACCGATTTTTCGTCGAATTCAATTCAAAAGTATAATTTCCTTAATTCTGAGCAGTCGTAGATAAAAAGTTGTATCTAATACGTGGGATAAAGCATATTAACTGAGACTCATGCTCTTACTTCGACTCGGGCTACGCCCTCGTCTCAGTTAACTCACCGCATTCGTCAGTTAATGATGCTCTTATCCCACTATTTAGATAAATAACTATTATATTATTCGAGCAGGTAGTATATTTATGGTACAAATATAATAATATATCCATAAAAACAACTAGTTGATGCTCGTCAGAATAGCGAAAAGAAATATTTGATTTAAGCGCTTGAGAGCTTATATAATTTTATCGTGTTTTAATTATTAAACGCTACCTTGCCTATTAATCCTAGTACTATAATTATCAATTTATAGCGCCAGACTACATCGCAGATTGATTATTTTGAGGTACTATAATGCTCAAATAGTACCCTTGCATCGATCGACTCTTGAACTAAGATAACTTCAAGTCAACACCGATGCGTTAATTGAATTCCTGAGGACGTTATAGGAGCGATGAACTTAAATTATTGATGAATATTGCCTTTTCAGAAGGCAATTTACTTTTTTAATTCACAATTGATCATTAACTAAGGATGTAACTTCAGTTTATCTGATTTGGTGGAGAAAAACACTTGTTATCATTGAATATAACAAGTGATTTTCTTCGTCAAATTTACACAATTGATGGCATGAAGGTTGTAGCCTTATAAGTATCAATTATATTTTTCGTTTGATTGATAGATTTAAATAGGTGTACACTCGTAACTGAATAGTTTGTATAAATAATTTAAATAATAAAATGTGTATTCTAGTTAAACTGATTGTGCATTCATTAGAATTTATGAACAGACAGTGTTAACATCCACACTTATATCAACGTGAAGAGCAGTTTAGCAAAAATAATTACTTCCAGTGTAAAAATGAAAACATGTTTTGCTCCATTGAAAATTTTTATAAGGTCATGTTCACCTTCCGAGCCGGCGGCTTCTTTATAAATATGAAAATATTGTACCCCTAATATACGTAGGTGTTTTTTTTTTCTTCTTTTATGCCGGAAACGCCGTCGGCACTTTTGTGTGCCGCCATTTTCAGTCTGCGCCGCAATTTGTCAAAGAGCGGACCTCTCTTTACGTTATTTATACACGGCATTGGCCATTGTGCCGATATTCATAAAGGGCAATTCATTAACTTCCGTTAATTAAGTTATCCCTGTTTGTGTGTTGCCGGTCTCATGTTCCTCCTGTTCGTTTTATATCTGCGATATGTGCACCACCAAATCTATATAATATTCGTACATATATTGTTTAAAAAGAAGCTAATTAAAAATATTTGAATCAATTTAAAAACGTATTTCGCCAAAACAGGTGCTTCAAATTAACACAACATAATTTTCTTTTGTCTATGCTAACTAGAGAATTTGTCAGCTTGTAAGGGAAAATATAGAGAAATTTTCATTTTATCGAATAAGAAATATCAATAAACTGTTCTAAATAAGAGTACTTAATAATAGAATCACTTCTAATAAGTCTACTTGCCCTTCTTGTACTCATTTTACTTCAGGCAATTATAACAAACGAAAGATAAAATAATCAGAAATGTATTTCAAAGGAAGAATTATAATTAATTGTTGATAAAGTAATATCTTAATTAAACAGCTAACCTAAAATAACCACTAGTGTGAACAAATAATTGTGATATCTGTAGGGTTGGATATTCTCTGGAATATTCTAAAAAAAAAATTGTCAATTGTTTAGATTATATAGTAAGAACAAAAGTTTCTACAATAACAATATTTTATTACCAAAAAATTACATGTAAAGTTTCTTAATTTACAATAACTGTTAAATGACCTCTAGCTAGGATGCAACAATACAATCTTCTCCTCATTAACTGCCAAGTTTTTCAAAAATACTACAGTCGTCTCTTAGTGTATTATAATTATCCGATTTCACATTTTCCACTGAAGTGATGTAAACTAATGACTTTAAATAGCTCCATATGAAATAGTTGAAGGTATTAATTTCGTGAATCGAGCAGGCCATGACTGTGGTCCATCTCGGCCAACTGAGCAACCACTCTAAAATACGCTGGTGTACTATATTGCATAAACTACATAGTATTTCTTGTTGCCAATGGTACATCCATCAGAAACTGAGGTAGAATTTGTTCTAAAAAGTTGCGATACACCTTGCCAGTAAGTCTTCTTGGCAAAAATACCGATTAAATTAGCTTCTTTACTTTATCTTTGTTATTATGAAAATGTCTTATTGCATTTCTTAACAAAATTCTTTATCGTTTAAAAGAATCAGCGGCAATACTTGAGGCAATTGAAGCAATGAGTGTAAAAGCCATTAAGGAAAATCAGCAGGAAGAAGGAAGGAAGCATTTTCTAGACAACCACATTACTTACATTCAAATTGTTTGCAATATTTTGAGTATATGTATCTTGATCTTCTTCTATCATGTCAAGCATATTAACTTCCACTTGATGAATACTTTGGAATTTTTTTCTATCGGGAACATTATGGTCAGGAAATCGTTCAAGATGCAACCACCTAGCTTGTAATAATTGCCATCTGCAATAAACGTCAAACAGCCAAACAGCAACGTCACTCAGTCTTAACAAATTCGACAAAAACCAAATGATCATCAAGAGTCGTATTCAAATGAAATCGAAGTTTATACTGTATTTCTTTTCGATGTCTGCACTTGCCTGCTATTAGTGGATAAAATCATTTCTTAGTAAATAGATTGTTGTTAGAGTATATTTTAAAAAATGTACTCATTAAATGGAGTGTACACCATACTTACTACAATAATAATTTTTAAAATATCAAAAATTGTTTTTTTGTTCGTATCTTTGAAACAAAGCGGATTTTCAAAAGTTATTAATCAAGTAAATATTTGTATTAGTGTAGAATTTTGGGATTTCGAGGAATGTAGAGTTTATTAAGAAGGAATACTTTAAAGGGATTGTTTGCCAACATAAGTGGTGGACATAAGGATGTACGAGGGCTGGCTATCTTATAGAAAAACTAGTCTATATTAACAAATATTAACTTTTTAATTGCAAAGAACAACTTCTTTTATCTTATTTATCTTTATATTAATCGTAACGTGTGACGAGTTCTGGTATCCCAGCTTTATATTTGTTTGCTTTGTTTCCTGCCGAAAAATTCTCAAATTTTCTAAACAGATGCTAAGCTGAAGAAGCCTGGATTATAAGGTGGATGGTTGAAATTTCGTTTATAATGACTAACGACCATCTCAGATGCTCGTCATCATGGGTGTTCTCTCTTCCTAAGTTAAATTTATGATAACATGGTCGAACAGACGACTTATCCACATCATATACCTCAATATCGCAAATTTCATGCGTAAATACAACTGAACATATTAGCACACATCTATCGGCTACTCCATTCGCAGTACTTCACCTGTTGAAAACAGGTACTACTTTCCTACTCTCCCTCGTATATCTATATCTGTCCCTTAATTTTTGCATAGATAGTGAGTGCATGGTCTTTAGAGGATATTTAACAGTCGAATAGGATACTTAAGTATTTGCAGGAATAAGTAGGGTAAATTGAGGTATTATTAATAATAATACGTGATGCGTGATTTTATGGTACGAAATAAGTTTGGATTTGCAAGAGTTGTCTTTCATACGTCATTTAGAGCTTTAAGCTTGAATCGCATTGAAAGAAGATTGGATACATAATTGCGAAAAGTAGGGGCTTGAGTAACAAAAGCGATATCGCAGGTAAAGAAGACAGAGTATTTTGAAGGACTAAGGAGGGATTGTTAATAAATAGGTTGTTTTAGATGTTATATTATAGGGATGGAAAGTGGATCGGAAAAGGTTTATCTAACCCTAATTTTCCAGGCTCAAATAACAAATATTTAGTGTCATAGAGCAAGAATTACTTAAATTGTTATCTTTATCTATTGTATCTGGTGAAATTTTAATAAAATGCAATTTTGATGATTTATATTAATCGTTCAAAATATTTTTTAAAGAAAAGTGAAAGTTACCATAAACACATAGTTTAACTGTATCTTCAATTTGTTTACCGATGAGACTACATTATTGAACTCCTGAAAGGATCAAGTAACTGCCATCCAGTGTAGTGTGAATTCGACTTTTCAGGCTACTGCGTGGTTTACAGCGAACAAACTATTTGTTAACCCAAATAAGTCGCAAAGAGTAATCTTTTCTTTAAAACCGCACACCCAATTAAGTACTTCTAAATTTCTAGGATTATATATAGATAGTAAATTAAACCTGGAATAAACACGAAAACGAACTCTCCCACAATCTCTGTAGGAACATATTTCTACTTAGGCAATTTAGCCATTACTTGCCAGACGCAGCCATAAAATCTGCATATTATGCAATAGTACATAGCAGAATTACCTATGGCATCCTAATTTGGAATCACTCTAGTATTGGCACGAGACTCTTTGGCCTTCAGAGGTGAGCTGTAAGAGTAATAAGGTCTGTAGGTTATCAAAGCGATTGCTGTTTTTCCTTTAGAGATCTCTGTATCCTAAATACAAGAAGCATCGGGATATTCACGAACATGACACGCGATCTGGACAACTAATCCTGCTTGTATTCTGTCGCTGATCTAGATCACGCAATGGAGTAAATTACTATGTAACCCTCATATATAACTCCTTACTTGAAAGAGTAGAAACAATAGCTAAAAAAATTTTAAACAAAGAATTAAAACATATTTAATTGATAGGGCGTTTTACTCAATTCACGAATTTACTTCTATCGATCTATCGCATATTTAATTAGGAAATAATTACAGTTTTAGTCTTTAATGTTTTAATTGTACCACTAGAGATTTTTATTTGTAACAATATTTATATTTTAATATGTATTTATTTTGTATTTATATTTGTATGTTTTGATTTTCATAAACATGTTTGTGCTGACTTTAATCTACTTACTTACTTACTTATTTACTTACTTACTTACTTACTTACTTACTTACTTACTTACTTACTTACTTACTTACTTACTTACTTACTTACTTACTTACTTACTTACTTACTTACTTACTTACTTACTTACTTACTTACTTACTTACTTACTTACTTACTTACTTACTTACTTACTTACTTACTTACTTACTTACTTACTTATTTACTCACTTACTTACTTACTTACTTACTTACTTACTTACTTACTTACTTACTTACTTACTTACTCACTTACTTACTTACTTACTTACTTACTATATATTGAACTTCTAATAATCACCATTTTATAGTTGATACTTGAAGCCATTACTTAACTTAATTAGGACAATAAATAAAATTCACTTTGTTATCACACACGGTTTTTATTATTAGTGACCGGTTTCAACCATTACATGGTCATTTTCAAACTGAGTTTGAAAAAGGTCACTATTAATACAAACCGTGTGTGATAACAACAAAGTGAATTTTATTTATCGTCCTAATAATCACCATTTTATAATATTGACTATTCCACTCCTATTGTATGTAGCCAATGAAAATGAGGCATGTGATATTTTTTAGCCAATCACGTCAATTTATAAGTGAATAAATACCAAGTTGCTGTTTATTCACCTGAATAACCTGAAGTTAGCTATTTCCCGACAAATGAATTGAATTAGCCTTGATAAAAAAGCGAAAAACGTTGTTTCTACGTATGTCAGTTGCAAGTAGGTTATAAAATCAAAAGGTTTGGTAACACTTCATCATCCATAATAAATGCGACGGTGACAAGTTCTGCACCAAAAAATCAAACTTAAACAAGATCGTGTGTTTGGAAACGATTTGAAGAAATCTGCGCCGATAAAAACTACCAGTTGTTAGCAAAACTTTAATGGAAACTCTTGCCGCGATTATAATGACTGGGCGTATAATATAAAGAAGGTAAATGCAAATGATTATAAGGGAGGTGTTATTTAATCAATGTCGAATTTTTCGACCAAAATACTGCAGGAGATAAATCATAAAAATTTTAATATAAACATTGAACCATTCAACGATATTCGTTTCAAGTCGTGGAATAGTCTTTCCAAATACCATTCGTGATGACAATTAAATCGGAATAAATTTTGTTTTTAGCGCATTCAAGTTTGTTGCTTAATCGCGATTTTTATTCGAGCAACTGATTTTTCGTGACAGTTGCTCTCGTTAAAATCGCTAAGCAACAAACTTTCATGCAAAAACAAAATTTATTCGATAAATTGCCATCACTTATGGTATTACTTGTGAATATAAAGTGCTCAAAACAATTTTTCAAAAACATGTTAGGGAAAGTTTTAAAAGTTCACAAAAGGCTTATAAACCAGACAGATGATGTATATTTTTGATGGCTAAAGAATAAATTAAGAACCCAAGTCAAAAAGTGTGAAATTTAACAAATACCGAATATCTATAATGGCTTTGCAAACTTTTTTAAAAGTGTCTACAAGAAAAAAAAACATCAAAATATGGCTCCACATTCCTCAGGATCTCTAAAGTCACTGTTATCTATTAATCATATTTCGGAAGAAGATATCATCGCCTTAGGAAAAAAACTAAAAGCGTGCTTTAAGGCTGGTCCAGATAGCATCCCGTACTTTATTGTTAAAGATTGTATATTATGTTTTGTAAAACCTTTGCAGCATATTTTTAATCTTATACTTAGTACTTCTGTCTTTCCTGGGATTTGGAAAAAAGCAAAGATATCGCCAATTTTTAAGTCTGGCAATAAAAACTGTGTAACAGATTATCGTCCAATCTCAGTTCTAAATAATTTTGCAAAAGTTTTTGAAGCAATATTGTCCAAATTAATCTCTTGTCATATATCAAAATATATCAACCAGAATCAACACGGTTTCATGCCTCATCGATCTACAGCAACAAATTTACTTAATTTCACACAATTTACTGCTGAGGTCTTGGACCGTCGTAGACAGGTTGATGTAATTTATTTAGATTTTCAAAAGGCATTTGACAGTATTAACCATAATATTGCTATTCAAAAGCTTTCGAAGGGTTTTCTACAGCGCTATGTCGACTTCTTAAATCCTATTTAGATGATAGGTCACAGTATGTCGAATTTAATGGTGTCAAATCTTTCGAATTTATGCCTACAAGCGAAATACCACAAGGCTCAAACTTAGGACCTCTGATATTTATTTGTTTTATTAATGATCTTGCTGACACTGTAAAAATCATATTTTGCTCTTTGCGGATGATGTGAATATTTACCGAGAAATAACTGATCTTAATGATTGTCAAAATCGATCAGATGATCTTAACTCAATTCATCACTGGTGTCTGACAAACGAGTTAGACTTAAATATGAAAAAATGCCTAGTTCTTTCATTTACCAAGAAACTATCCACAATCAATTTTGAGCATAAGATAGATTCCAAAAATTTGTTATATTGCGATAATTTTAAAGATCTAGGAGTTATGTTTGATAAAACGCTCTCTTTTCGTAATCATATATCTGAAATATGTAGTGCTTCTTTCAAAACATTGGGTTTTATTGTTCGAAACTCGCGCGACTTTAACAATATTGAAACCATAAAAACATTATGCTTTGCACTTGTTCGGTCTAAACTCGAATACTGCTGTTTGATTTGGTCCCCACACTGTGGTGCACACATTTTAGACTTAGAAAATATTCAGCGTAAGTTTTTGAAATTCATTTTCTTTTGTGTACACAAAAGATATCCATATCAAAATTATGAATATTGTAAACTATTAGATGAATTTAAAATAAACTCACTAGAAAACCGTAGAGCATATCTAGCAGCTGCATTTATATATAAGTTGACTACAAACTTGATTGACGACCCGAATTTAGTTAGCCGTTTGCCCTTTTTCATTCCTAGACTTTCCGCTCGTTTTATTAACACGTTTTCACTGCCGGTTTCTAATACCAATACATTGTACCATTCCTCTTTTATTCGTATGCTGAGAATAATGAGCGATCTTAATATCGATATATTTAATTGTACTCTGGGTCAAATACGAAATGAACTACTTTCAAATTAATTTCTACATTATCTTCAGCTTTATATATTCTATCTTGCATGTCTTATTATTATTATCTAACTTTTTATTAATTAATAATTATTACAATTGCACCAGCTGCAACATTGAATTAAAAGCCGGCCGATTATTCACATCTTCGTAGATCCTCTGAATTCATTTCAGAACAAAACCGGCTGGATTTTGTGAAAAGAACATGTTTTCAAGAAAAACTCCTTTCCATTTGTCTGGATACCACAACAAGCAAAATTTCCGCATTTGAGTTTATGAAAATCCAAGAGCGATTGTTGAGAAGCCCATGCTCATCGAGTGATTGGTCTATTTTTTTTAGAAAATTCTACTGGAAATGCGGTTATGGCCAATATCTTACGCTATCGAGAGATGTTAACAACGCAATTTTTGCCTATTATTAACTATATGGATATCACCGACATGTAGTTTCAACAGGATGGTGCCACAAGTCACACATTCACCTAAACAATGAATTTATTGCATACCAAATTTCCCGAACGCAAAAGTTTACCTAGGGGCTAATATAATAAGCAACTGGAACCTAAAATAAGAAGTGAAAGCCCAAACAACGAAAGCAGATCTATTATGGAGGCATCTGAGAGATATAATATGGTGAAACAGGCATATGTCTATAGGAAGCAAAGCAAGAATATACAAACCTGTGTCAGAACATACGCGATCGAAACCAGGGCAGAAAACGCCACAACGAAACATGTTCATGAGAACAACGGAGATGAGATCCTGATGCATGGTAGCATACAGGACCACATGAATAGAGAGATATTAGAGCGAAATGTGGTATTCAAAACGTGGAAAGATAGGCCCGAAATAGAAAACGGGGGTGGAGAGACTAAGTGGACAGAATGGATAAAACCAGACTATCAAACGTTGCCAGAACGGAGTTAAAGAGATCAAAAAGACCCCGGAAAGACCACCAACAAGATGGTATGAAAGCTGGAGCTCAGCGTCTCAACTGCAGCTATAAATGTTGAAGAAAGAACAGTATCTAGTCCTAGTTAAAGAGGAAGAAGAAGAAAATAATTTTACCAAATTCAGCTGTTATCAGATCATGTGATTTAACACAGTATTATTAATTTTTGCAGAGCTATGTTAAAGACATAGTCAATAAAGAGCCCAATCGAATCTATTGCAGCCAATTTAAAATCTGTGAAGTGATTAACGAAATAATCTAGCAAAAAAAGGGATTGGAAATTTTAATGAAAGTATCGACATCTGTAAGCATGGTCATAGTGAACGATATTACCCTTGCTCCTTCTATTGCAATAAGAATTTTATTCAGTTTCTTCTAGTTTCATTGTTTTAGTTTGTTTTAAAAAGTTTATAATTTTGGAAAAAAACACTAAAAACATTTTAGCTGTAGTTATTTAAATTTTTTGAGATGAATTAATTATGTGTTATTGTGTCACATTTCAGTTACCATTTAAAAAATATAATTCATTTAGCAACTATTTCTTAAAATGTTGAGCGTTTTATCAACTCTATCACAAATTGTTTGTACCTTGCAACATTTATTTGTATTTATAAATGACGATAAAAAGAATGCTTTTTTGCTTAAATATCAGTTTCAAATCATTTACGAACCAATTAAATAATATTGGTCAAATACATGAACACCTGTTTTTTACACTAATAAAATTTGAATTACTATATAATTTTAACTTTCTGTTATAACTCTATCTATACAAATGAAAATACATTTTATTATATAGAAATAAACTTCTATATAAGACTATGCCACAAACGGGTTATATAACCGCAAATCGGTAAATTATTACATTAGTATCTATGAGGGATAATACAGAAAGCATTATACAATGAGGTTTAAAACGACTAATTTTAAATTACAATATGCAATGTGTGGTTTATTTGCACAAGTATCAATATATTGAATCAACTAATATAATGTTAATTAGTAAATTGCCGGATCATAAACACATACATTATTTGCCCATATAATTAAATGTATTGTAATTAATATAATTTATAGCTATACTTAATTAATGACCTATTAATTATATTCATATTTTTTCACATTCGAGTTGGCATAATAGCTATACAATTGCTTCTTTGCATATTTATTTTGGATATTTTAAAAAGTTGAGTACTCGATACCGTGAACTAGTTTTATGTGTTTATTAGGTGAAAGAGGCGTAAATAAAATTAACTTTTTTTGTTTCTGGTGACAGGAGGATATCTATCATAGACACCCTTATAATATAGTAGAGTCGGACTCGGGTCCCACTACCTGCAAGAGAGTCGTGTTTGGTGATATGTCATAAATTTTTGGCATTTCACTTTTAATGGGTGTTAATGGGTGTTACACTTGTCTCACCCTGTCTAACTTAAATAATATATTTTGGATCTTTTCAGTATGTCGCCTCCTACCTACTAAAACCAATTCTCCGAGATCGTTGTAGATATTAGTTTGGGACCATATGTCTCTTCTAGTTGAAGCTCAAGGGAAGTGATCGCTAATAATAAAATATACTGAAGGGCCAGATGAGATTAAATTTAAGTAATGTCTTCTTGTATTTAAAGATGAGGACTGCTGTACAGGCACTTAATAACCATTTTGCTCCAAAATTAATATTTAATAAATTTGTCCCTTCTCTGCAATTATGGGGAGGCGTCTTGTTGAAAATACAAATATTCCTCTTGAAGCAAGGGCAAATTGTCTAAATAGTTCTCAATAATATTTTGTTGTAAAATGTCTGTATATTTCCGTCCATTGAAATTACCCTCGTAAATTTTGTAACATAAGATTCGGTTTCCCAGTAGAGCACACATATAACACATATAACTAAAAGCAAATCGAACTTGTGCCTTAACATTAACAGTCCGATGAGGGTTAGAATTGTACCTATTAAATATTCCAGCGGAGCTTATATATGCCTCTTCGGTCCAAATAATGTCGAGCTAAAAGTTCGGATTTGTTTGATCATCTAGCTTTGTACCAATTACAAAATTCTAATCTACGTTCGAAATCCTCTGGGTTCAAATGGTTTCTTTTTTGAATTATGTAAGGACGGAATTTATTTTCCTTCAGAATCCTTAAGGCACGATTTTTTGAAATTCCTTGTTCCTTTTCTATTTGCCTACTTGAAACACAATTTTCACTTACAGCACCAATAACACTAAACCCAGCTTCTTCTGCGTCTAAGATATTATATTCTCTGAATCTCGGAATAGTAAAGGGACCGTGGTTGATGAGATTTGTCTTCAACCGCTGGAATATCGATTTATCGTGTTATCTTCTCTCCAGATATCGAGTATAATATGTTTGCAAGGCAATATTAGAATTATTGTTGCTTTCAATAAATCATTCTAACATATCAAATTTTTCCTAATTTTCGTACTTCATGTTAAAACACTTAGTTATTAACAACACAACACAACAAACAACTAATCTAATAACAACGTTGTTGTTTTTTGTTTTATGCATAACAGGCATCGTTTTATTCAGAAGTCTGCTGCTTTTAATGAGAAATATTTAAAATTTAATAAAAATATAGTATATCTCAATAAATTGCAAATATAATATCAACATGTTATATATCAATAAAAAGGGAAAACATAACCGATTTATTAATAGCACAGCTAACTATGACTTTTATTTAAAAATATATAACTTAGTGCTGTAGCTCTTTTATTAATGAAGATAGAAGAAATCTGTAAATTGTATTCGATTTTCCTCGAAAAAGTACCAAAGAACATGCAATCTTCATCTTGATAAAATAATAAATGACCGAAATATTAATAAAAATCGAAAATGGAAAATATTGAATTTTCGGCTATAACTTGAAAACAAAAGACAATAGCTAATTTCTATTTTCGGCATCAAGTTTATTTTGAAAAAAAGAGCTCGAGAATGCGCCATCAATTTTCTTCTATATCTTCTGGTAACCGACAGTCCCTAACATCCAATTTAGGCCATCCTGTACTTCTAAGGAGTTGAACCTTGAATTCTGAACCAAGAACATCAGGTAGATGGTATCTGAAGTTTTAAGAAGTAAATAGTATATTAATCAATAATAACGCTCAAAGAATCGTAGGTTATACTCCCGGTATGAAGCTTTTCGGTTTGTCAAGTATAAAAGATCAACATCCAGTATCAAGGAGGAAGAAAAAGCATGCAATGAGCCATAGTAAACTCTGCATTGCTCTGTAAGATAATATGCATTCAAAATTGATTTCGAAATTCAAAGAGCCTTATAAAATAATTATAATGTATTACCTTGTGTTTGCTTGGCGACATTAAACTACAATTTTTATACAGTATTAAGCAAATATTTTTATATCAAAACCCGTCCAGTTTCGTATGTTCTTCTAAAATCAGGAGAATTGTTTACGTCTTCTCATTCAATATTTTCTTGCTATAAATTATAGAAAATTTTATAAAGGATTTTACTAAAAAACCCATTTTGCCAAAATTCCTTCGTTTGTTATGCAGCCCGCCTTCTTCAGCATTCTACTGTGAACATACATTTCTGATGCCTCTGATCTAACAATTCACATAGAACATACGAAATTTATTTTAAGTGCAATTTTCAAAATTGTATAAAGTAAATATTCTCTTATTTTTTCTTCTATAAAAACTCTCATTAATAATAGAAAAAATGTAGGGTAGGATAGTCACCAACCCTCCACCAATAAAAACAGTGACAACTAAACTATAACATCAAACTAAAATTGCATATATTGAGTAAGTAGGCGGTTACATTAAACTAATTTAATTATAAGCATAGTCTTGAAACTTTTCTAAAGTAAACATTTTGTGTGTAGAATTTTTCTTTAATAAAAACTATGGGTTATATTATAAAGAAATGATAGCCACCCACTTATCCTACAATTCAACTAAAATTTGAGCGGTAACACTACTTTAAATGACAGTATTGTTGTTCGGAAATTCGAAGAATATCAGTGGTAGTAATACAATTACATAGGTAGCTTGGGTAGTTGGTTTCTACTAATCCAATTACTAAAAAATATTTTTTTAAACAATTATTATGTTGTAAATGATTTTTGTATTATAATGCCAAATAAAGGTTTATGTATAATGAAAGATACATTGTGATTATTCAGAATTTAAAACAAACTTGCGAAGTGTTCTTAATTTATTTTGAACGTAAGAATATTTCTATTGATGTTTTGAAGCAAATATTTTCTTGAATGCAAATGTTTTACTCAAATCGTTAATCTCTTGTCCTCCCTTTTCTAAAATCCTCTTGCTAGTCTCCACCTTCTTCTCCGGCGTCCTGGTAATTTCTATAATTTCTCCTCTTTATATTTGGTTCAGCAACACTCTAAACATCTGATTTTCCTCCTTTCCTATCTCCTTCCACTATTTTGCTTTTAACATGTCCAGCCCATCAGCTTTTCCAACTATTACCTTATCAAACGCTTTTTTCTATTTCCTCCTCCGTAAACTCTTCAACCTCCCCCATCGACTCTTGTTTCCTACCCCACTCGGCTCTCCATTCATTCTACTGCATTTTTCTATCCATGTTTGTAAAGACATTCCTATATGTCCTCTCCTTTCATCTCTCCATTTTCCATATCTCCTTTTCATTTCTACATAACTTATTTCATTGGTCGTTCTTCTCTTCCCTACACACTCCTTCAAGGTTTTTCTCTTTTGTTCCCTTTTTGCGTCCTGAGAGTCTTCATCGAACTATGCGTATCTCCTCTTATCACTATTTTTCACTTTTCTTCAGTAATCCGTAATGATCTGTTTCATTCCAATAAATCTTCTCTAAGCGTTTTTTAATATTCTTGATAGCACTAGCACTATCCTCTAGTTTCGACCATTTTTGTTCATATTCATTTTCTTTAATTTTCCCCACTGGTATCTCTACCATTATTGGCAAATGGTTAAACTCTAAGATTTCTTCCATCGCCAATATTTTAACATATTCCCTGTTATTACGACATAAACAATGACTGACTATCCTTGTGACCCGCATACGTTATCTTCCCTTCTCAATCACATTCAGTGCACCCGTCACATTCTGCTTCACTAAACAAATATAATAAGTATGCAAGTTGTGTGAATTGGATAATGAGACATTGGTGAAAGATCTATGGAGTACGTGCATGAAAGGGCAGGAGCATCCAAGAATATTGTAAATGAATGGTTGGAATATGGGGTAAATGTGCAGACATGAATAAAAAAGAAATGAAATGAGGTTGGAATACAGAAGAAGCAAAGATATATTAGGAGGAGCAAATGCAATCCAAGATATGAAAAATTGTAGGAGTTTGGAGGTTCCAGAGTAATTGACTAATAGTGTCTTTTTAGTCACCGTGTTAACTTTTATCTTCGTAATATAAAATAGATTTAAAAAATAGATTAACAACCTTTAACAAAATTACATTTAATAATGATGTTTGGCAATACATCGCTTCAGAAATTTTCGATTTTCAAGAATCTTTCTTTAGCCGGTTCTTGTTTCAATTTCGAAATTTCCGTTCTCGCTAACCTAACTACTTAGGTATCGAAATTTTTATGAGGTACTCGTATATATTAGCATTGGTATGTAGGCTTAGATTAAATATTTTATCAGTAATAGTTGTAAGTTTCATCATTGTCTACTTTTGTAATCATGCCAATAATATATCTCAAGCTTTTAATTGTCTACCACGAATTTTACATTAAATTTAATAAGACATGAATATAATGTGAACCCAATTCCTTTCAATATGTAATCAAATTTCAAACATAGAAAAAAGAGGCTTCCTTATTTTGTTGTATCTTTGTTTTCTAGAACTCTAGTTTTGATATTTTGTTTAGTCTATAAAATACAAGTACATGTAATTCCTGGTTTCTGCTGTTTTTTTAATAGCACCAATAGTGCGAACAAAACTTTTCTACGTCCTAGTCTTTTACTGAAACCAAGTTTAACCCGATAGTCCTTTGTGGTTGTTTGTTACTTTAAAGAATAGTTTAAGTACCTAACTTATCGAGCTGATTAAGCGGAATACTCCATTTTTCCCTGTATGAGATTTATTGGGTTGGAATGCATATATTAAACACTCTTTAAGTTTATAAATATATTCTTAGTTTGTTTTAGATTATTTAATAGAATCATGATTCTCTAGTCCATAAAATACAAGTACACGTATTCTTTGGTTTCTACAGATTTTTTAGTGCCATCGATAATTCGAACAAAGCATTTTTTATTAATAAAATATGTTAAAATTCCTTAATTCGTTGTAGAAAATTGACTAATAATTTTAAAATAGTCTTAGTAAGACTCATTTTTGGGATTCACGAAATGTTTTTGTATTTTTGAATTAAAGCTTTTTTGGTTACTAGTCTTGTATGGAAACCTAATTGTACCTCGATATATGTTGTTCACATTTCTTGTGTTTCTAAATTACTTTAAAGAATCGCTTTAGTATCTGACTCATCAGGTTAATTTAGAAAATTCTCTATGGCTGATTCCACATTTTGGATCTACACAAGTGAGTTTTTTTTCCCATCAACAAAAAATGTTTCAGTGGAATTGTTGATTCTAGTAATTCTTCTTGTGTTGGTATTGACTTTGGAAGGCATTTACTTATCACTGATCCTTCTATTGTTGGCATGTGAATCAGCGATCTTTTATTTACCTTCGTGCACAAGATTTATTGGAGTTGTATTGGAATGCTAATATTAGAAATGTTATCTTTTTTATATATTTTAAAGCCTTCTCGATATCCAACTATATTATCTGTTTTGTTTGGGTTTGGTTGAAAAATGAAGAAACAATTCTTGTTGAATAGAATGTGTTCTTACTTTATTTACTTTGATTGCAGTTCTTGAGTATTAAGGTTGGCCTTGTACTTTTAGGGTATTGGATCATCCCCCGATTAACCATCGAGTACTCTTGGATACGCCCACATCAACGCCACCCTATCCTCTTTAAGTTTTTGGTAATATTGTAAATAGAAAATAGTCTTAAAGTGTCTCTAATAGAATAAACAACTTTAGAATATAAATGCAGAATTATTAACGACGGAACCATCCTATAAAATTAAAAAATAAGTATCTTTTTTAATATTATAATCTTTCTTTGAGCTTTAGGAGTTCACTGTAGTCTTTGTAGTCATATTTATAGTAGAGGATATTACCACGTGGCATTTATGATTTTCATTCTAGTAATTTTCGATACTTTTTTTAATATTCCGGAATCTGTTTGTTTAAAACTTAAACTGAATTCTACTCTCTTTAGTACTTTTAGAGTCATCCATTCTTTATAACAATATATTATTATTCACATTTCTTGTTTTAATTGTTTTCTGCTATTTTGAGGGCTTTGTTTCGATCATTCTTGATTAAATTGTTGTTCTGTTTCTGTATTTACTGTTTTCTGGGATAAATCCTCACGCTTTTCTTTAATCTTAGACAGTTATGAACAATTATTGGGTCGTGGCATGATTGGGTGTCTGATTCTAGGTAGATCTTAGTGATGAGAACTCTATTTCTGTTCCATTTAATTATAAATAATTAATTTATTTGGTTTCTTGGCGGGTGATTAGGAGATTCCTGAGTTTCCAGAGGGGTTAATGAAAAGATTTCTTTTTAATAAAAAAAGTGTTGTTTTTTCGATAAAATCTTTATTTAGGGTAATGCACTTAGTGTAACGGTTGAATGTCCGTCTCAAGTACCATAAAATAAGTATATGTTTCCAGCTTGACCTCCTCATTCGAGTAAAATATATATTTTTGGTTTGTAACCCTTTATTAGTTTCACAAAGGCATTAGTTCCTCGAACATTATACAACAAATTAGTAAGAAATGTAATTGTAATTAAATCATTTCGATAAAAAATATATTTTGTACAGTTCTCATACAAATGCGGTTTGTAAGTATCAACAATATTTTTTCAAAACTTACCTTTTTATACTGATTTATGACTTTAAAAATTACAGATACAATTAAAAAGTACCAAAATGAATACTCAATTAATGTGCCTGAATTAAATTAATGAAAATATTTAACCATTCTTCCAAGAAGAAATAGTTTCTAGTTCTCTTTTGCTCAACATCTTTAACGGAATACAATTTATTAATACGTGGCCTGAAATTGTTCGGATCTCGTCAAAATGTGATACCAAATAACTCCAGGAAACAGTTCATGCTAGCCAGAAGGCTTTAAGGAGAGTGGGCCACTGTATCCACGCATGGAGTTCCTTAAAATGCAATAACACGGTCTGCTAGATAAGTGACCATGATGAAATCGTGCTCCACAGCAAAACTAGTTTTCTTTGCGTGTAAGATAAAACATTTAATGACTTTTGTCAAGTCAAGGTATGCAGAAGGTTCATCAATCAGACAAACATAAAGCCATACGGTACAGTTCACCTCTAGACCAAATCTGTATTTCTTGGTCAATAATTACATCAATTTCTAAAAGCTTTACCAGCAGGCTACTGCTTCAGTTGAGTAAAAAGAAAAGGCATCTGGGGGTCAGGTTTGGAGAACACAGGGATGCGTTACTAGTTTAATTTCTTCAATTAATCGATGGTATCGTGAGCCGTGAAAGCTGGAACTTCCTCTTAGTTAATCAATTTTTTCTATGAGAAATGTGTCCGTTGAAATTGAAGCAGTTAAACAGGGCTAGATTTTATTTTAAAAGTCGACAGATATGCCTTAATATTTATAAAACCATGCCTTTGCTTTCACAAGGTTTTACCTGTCACGAAGCAATGTTCATAAACAACACATAAAAATTACTTTTTTCCATAGTAAAACTAAAAACAGAGGTAACGTCACTTCGAAAGCTGACTTAAGGATGGATCCTGCAGAAGGAATAAGGACTTGTAGTTTGTTTCGCTATCTATGTGCCAGGTCTACTAATTTGAAAATTTGGTTCCATCAAGAGAGTAGCAGAGCAAGTATCGATTATGAAATTTTTTTAGTCTGTGTAGTGTACTTCCTGAGCATTTGAGATACTTAATTAACTTTTTTTCCTATCAGATATAGTCTTTTATTTCTTGTTTCCAACCAAAATTCACCATAGCTTATCTCGGCTTTGGATTATTTGCAGTAGGTTCATAGACTTGAATTGTGTTCTGAGATATGTCATCTAATTCGGCGTATAATGTTATCTCCTTCAGACATATATGCCTTATTAAGAAGCCTAGACACGAACATGGATATAGGTGATGTTATGTTAAGGACCAAGTTCACATATGAATAAAGTCGGCAAAGACAGTATCGAGAATAAGAATTGTGTTAGCATGAAATTAGCAGAAGTGAAGAAGCTTTAAGCATTTCTGCATCGTTTGAGTTATATTAAATTTTAATAAAGGTTTAGAAATAACAATTGATTCAGTTAATACACAACTGTAAAACACGAAGAAAATCAAACATTAGAACAGAACCTTTTAAATCAAAACAGTTTGCACACTTACTAACCACATAGACAAACACATACAGACGCTGACATAAATTTAAATTAAAAACCTACTTCTAAACAATAAAATTTGAATTGATGTAAGAAGAATCACTAAACAAATAAAACACTGGTATCCTCCAATACCGATAGCCCAAGACGGACCAGCTCACGGACCACTCTTCTTGAGGCGAAGATAGGAGGAAAGAACTGACTACAATACAATATATTTATTTACTATTGTAAATTTATAAATTTGTAAATATAGAAATAAAAAGAAATACAATCAGTAAGGTAGAACTAGTAAAGGTGGTTTTATAATTTGCAATTTTTGAAAAAAATTTAAGAAAAAACTACATTACCTATTTGACACAATCAATAAAATATTGTATTAGTAGAGTGGAAAATATAAATAGTTATTAGTTTGTATTAGCAAAATAATTATGAACAGCGAATTGCTACATATATAATATTTAGAAAATAAGGTGTCTTAAATGCAATCAAGTGTAATTTAATTTTAAATTTAAAAAAAATAATAGAGAATAATTGTAAAACTATTGAATTCATGTCTTTTAATTTAAAAAAAAAAGTTAAACATGAATTTAAAAAATTTTGTGCGTACTCCATTGTTAAATTTAGTGCGTAGTCAAATTTTATATTATATAGTTTCATATATTTACATTCAATTGTTATTAGTTGAAAAAAGTATATAGGCTATGCCAGTGTGCACAATTTAAATGGAAAGTTAGATTTTCTATGCGGGATCGTTGTGCGATGCTTTGATTAGGATGGCGCCGAAAATATCGAAGGGCATTCAAAGAAATCATATCCGCAGAAGGAGATGGGATTACAATGGTGAGCAGGGTGTGTGCTTGTAAAGGGGCACATAAAATATGATGTAATATCCGCTGACATGTGCTACCATATAGAAAAGTTTTCGTTACGTTTATTAGTTATAATAGCGGTCAAAAAATATCGATTTATTTCTTAATAAATTCTATAAATTTATTTTACAACTATGTTTGCAAAATTACAAGCAACAAAAAAACAAAGTTATGAAGTTCAATTTTATTATTTTCAGGTCACGATTTCACAATCAACAAATACTAGTTATGTTTCTCGTTGATTGTTGAGGCACTTATTTTTTGAAAATCCATTATCACTTAATTTAATAATAGTATACTATTTATGATTTTCAACTTTTTATTTTACTCACTACAATTGTTTCGCTATACTGTAGCTTCTTCAGGTGAAGAAATACAATACATTTTTTTACAATCTTATTTACATTATTTACAGATTTCAGAAGTGTGGGTGGAGGGTATGATGTTCTTTAACTTAAGTAGGAATTGGAGAGTTCTTGTTGGTCGTTCAGCAAATTTCCTGACTAAATATTTTTATTTATTTCTAAATGTTTCAATAAATTTAGTTTCCGTCCTTTGTTGGAAATGTAGAGGATTTTAAAATTGTTGTCAAAGTTTTCTTCATTCAGGTTGTTTGCATATGTTGATGTACATTTATTCTTTCATCGAATGCTCTTCCAGTTCGGCATAAAACTTTGGGCACAATTAAGCAAATAAACCCCACAGCGTTGACCCTTTTTAGTTTTATCCTTATTGCTTCTTATCATTTTTGATAGAGTCGCATTTAAATCTAACAACACTCTCAGTCTCAATTATAGTGAGTAAAATAAAAAGTTGAATATCATAAATAGTTTACTATTATTATTATATTAAACTACGTATGTTAAGGTATATAATGATATTATAAATGTATTTTTGAATATATTTTATTTCACAAAACTAATATAGCGTAATAATAAATTGTTTTCTGTATAATTGCAATAAACCATTTATTATTATGCAATTAAAAACATATATTTTAAGTTATAAACAATGTATTGAATATTTATTTAAAGGCTTCATTATTTATTGTGTATTAGGCGAAAATTAAAACTTATAAATGAGTTATATTATCTGGTCAGTAATTGGATGTTTGATCGGTACTATTCGCCATTTGGATATAATTAACAGCGCTATAGAGTAACGGGGGATCCTTTAAAGGATAGCCAAGTACTACTACTAGTACTATTATTCAGATATCGAGTTAGGACTAGAATTAATTTTATGCACGATAAACTTAAATTCAAGACTACAATACAAATCACATATTAAAACAGCTACTAAACATCGTGTAGTGATGAAATCTAAAAGTTCAAAATAAATGTCTGTAAATATTGTTAAACTTGATTATTATATTATTTAATTTTGTCATTTTCATTAGACTAAAATCAGCGTAAATTGATGTATGCACATTTACACTAAATTCACTCGAAAACTTTTCACGTAAATCCAAATTTTTCTAGTTTATTTGACAGAAATCAATAAATTCAAACTAGTGTTACTTTATCAGCGTTGTTATCTGTACGACGTAAATTACATTTATATTTTGAATATACGAAGTTTCTACTTCGTTATACATGTTTAATAATCAGTAAAACTATGTAACTTTGTTTATAGAACATTTGATTTTTATTAATATGCATTTGATAGTTTCGGCTACTCAACTTGCCGTTATTGTTTGTTATACAAACAAAGTTAAAGTGTTTTACAAATTACTCTTATGTAATTCAATATATGTCGTGATTTTAGTGAGTAAATTAGTTATGATGAACGAAATAAAATTCGTTACTTCACTTATTATAAAATAATATATAATAAAATAATATTATATAATAAGTGAATTTTATTTCGTTCATCATAATATAGAACACTTCACATTACTCAGCCTGAATTTAGTGAAGTAGTTGTTTCAATAAGTGATTTGTGTTGTAGTCTTAATAAAACCAACCCTTCAAACAACAACAAAATTAATCTGATTGAACTACAAATACTGTAGAAATCTGCGATTACAATTAAAATTGTGGAAAATTTACAATGCTCATTACATGAATAGAACGCACCAGACCCCAAATTAACAGAAGATTTAAAAAATCCAAAAAGGTACTATAAAATGGAATCGACAAATGTATAGATCAAAAATAATTCAACTATTTATAAAAATCCATTCAAAAAGAGCTATTTATTTACATGTAACATATGTAGCCTGCATCTAGAAACCCAAAAACCTAATAAACCACTTGGAACATACTGCACCCGATATAATCTTCGACTGTGAAGAACCTCGAAAGGGCAATTCAAAAATATCTTCTAAGGAATAATTTACAATTAACAAAGTAGATATAGTCTATGACCCAGAAATTTGGCTTTAGGGAACAGCTGTTAAATGATACTACTTTCCAAGGAAAATTTTTCAGACAGCAGCCTCACTGGACTGTCAACGAATACCGGAAAGATTGTGAAAAGTGACACACACACGCAAACAATTATGTGCCTATTTTTTATATAAGTGAGCATTGAATGTCTGAAGTGCAACTTGATATTGCAACTTTTATGGATATATTAAAACGTTTTCTTTTTGTCGAAAAAATATTCATCCATGGTGAAACAGCAAAATATTTGACAAAAGAAATAAATATTTAATTAGAATCTATCTATCTAGAATAACCGTTAAATGTAAATAATGATCAACACCATTAATTGAGATGTATTTTAAATCGTCCGTTATTATTTTTAATTGTAGTTATAATAATAATTGCATAATAAGTATCTATAGACCTCGTAGTGGCGACTACGAAATTTTTGTAAGTGAATTAATTAAAATTTTGAGCCTAATCACATAGGAATATTCTTACATATTTGTTAGGGGCGACTTTAATATTCAGGATAATAATATAAATAAATTTAAGCATCAACTTTGTAAAACTTACCTAGATTACTCCAATATCAATGTTATGTACGAAAAGTTTTGGAAGTATGTTGCTACATATTTTAAGAAGTAAAATTAACAATAACACAATCTTACTCTAATTTGATAATAACATCTACATATATTGTAAAAACTACACGAAATATTGAAATTAATCAAACAAAAACAAATAAACTCGATAAAATTGTAATAAACAACTCAGAAAACAAAACAAAAGTTATGCAAGTAAAATCATAATAATACTATTTAGTAAAATTTGCTTTAGTAATATTAAACTAGAAATTAGCAATTAATTTATTGTAAAAGCGTTTACTTCGTGTATATTTTAATTAACTTAAGGTTAAAAACATAATGAATTTGTTATACTACTATGTTCTATAGCTTTAATACAGACTATAGTTTCAAACTTCTTTTTGATACTGACTAGCTCAGTCGAAACTATTGCCACTTTAAAATTATAAAATCGTGTTAAAACAAAGTCACCGTGGTTTTAATCTCTATTTATTTAATTAAAAGTGTAAACCCTTAAATCACTTAAATAGAATTTTTTAAATCTAATTTGTAACGAATATTATATCATATTGAGAAAAATATCTAAACAAGAAGAATTTTTGGTATATTTCTGATAAGTATAACCAATCAAATTAATTGAAAGAATCAAATTTTTAATAAATGAAAAAAGTGATATAATAAACATTATTTTACATAAAATAGAAAACTCATATAAAAGATACAAATTTTAAATAGAAAACAGAAACCATTGCTTAATGCAAATTCAGAGAAAACAGACGTGGGAAGGTTTTATTTAAAGATTTTTGTGTATTTCTAATTGGTGATACTTTATTTAATCATTTTTATTAAAAAAACCTAGCGTTTTTGCTTGCATTAAATTAAAAATAATTAGTTATGTTAAAATATATTAGTTCTTTAGATGGTTGTAGAAAATTAACTAAATATGATTATGCAATAATCATAAGCAAATTACAGAAAACATAAATAATACTATTTTAACTTAATTGGAGGTTAATTAAACACATGGTGTTGTTCCACAATTTAAAAAAATGCCTCTAATTAACATGAAAATATTTCACCACGGGTTAAGTAAGAATTTAATTAATCGTTATTTTAACACCTACAGATACATAGATGTCTATTGTCGATAGTTAACAATTCATTTCGTAAAAATGAACACTATATTAAAAATAATAAATAAATATAAATAGTAATCTGATTTTAAAAAAATACAGCTAAATTAATTAAATAATTTATTAAACTAAATATTTGGTTAAATATCAGTTTAAGCGTCTGTTTTACTATTTAGATTGTTTAAAATTGGATTTCAATTAGAGCTTTAAATAATTTATTTTTTGTCACAAGAAGTAATAATAGTATATTATTATTGTTTTAGTTTCACTTTAAATAATTAATGTATTGATTGTCTGAAAGTTTTATACACTAAATTTCAAATAAGCTCCCATTTGGTGTTATTATAAAAACTCTTTCTATTCCTAACTAATTATTGAATTATTGCTTTCCTGTTAAGAATAATTAATTTTGCAGTTCAGTATAGTTACAATAGTTTTCGATATATTTTATTCTCATCAACGAGGTGCAGTTTAGGGACATCTAGTGCAACCCTTTTGACACTAGATGTTACCTTAATGGTTTTCTTTATATTTAAGGATACTCCATACTGAAACTCTCTGCCTTTAACTGCGCTAAGCTGATTAGATTAAAAATAGATCTAATCCTATAGGTGTTGTTGACAACTAAACAATAATTCACATAATTATTGTTATATACTTGTCGCTGTTGACAATTGGCTGTAATTGTCGGTAGATGTTAACTCAATTCAATATCTGTTGAGGTATTAGCCAGAGAAGTAGTTGTTTCAATGAGTAATTTGTTTTGTAGTCTTAGTAAGACTCATTGTTCTAGATTCATGAAATGTTTTCGTATTTTTAAATTATTAGTTAATTTTCTACAACAAACTAATGGTTTACTCAAAATTATAATTATAATATCCAGTTATGCATTATTGATTAAACTATCCAGAAATAATTCCTTTTTATAATTATTTGATAAAAATTTGCATTATGTTAATTTATGAGACTCTAATTTCAGTTTCTAGATAAAAAATTATGCTGGTTTTATAACTCCTATATATAATTGGTAATAATTTAGGAATTTTTTTAATTGAATTATTTTTTAACTTCTTGATTTTTTAAAGGCGGAAATAATAATATATTAAGTATGGTTGTTGTAATCCTTGTAAATATTCTTTTCCCATATTTTAAATTTATTGTTTTTCAGGTGAACAAGCATATTTTTACTATGCATATATTTATAATAATACGAGGTTAGCATAGTTTTATATTTTTACGGAATCAATCTAATCAATATTTACATCACATTTAGAAATAATTTAACATACATATAATATAAATAATTGTTTATTATTTCATACATTGTTTCATTTACATTTATATTTAATTTTCAGGATTTAATTTTTTTAACAATTTTACTTTTCAATAAAATTAGAATTTAGATTTTAAACTGTATCCAAATATTATTAAGCATATAACATGTATTATTAAACTTATTATAAACCTTTCTTCTTAATAGCCTAATAGCATGATATATAGTTTCACAAAAATCGTTACATTTTAAAGAATTCTAACATATTTACAAACGTAATAGATGGAGCTCATTATGTTTGTATAAAGCAAAAACCTTCGATTAAAAAAAAATAATAACATTAATTAAACGCTGATGGTGGGCATATACGGTTGCAGCCGAACTAGCGTTAGCGAGAGTGCAGCATCGTTAGTCTGGGTAAATAATTGGATGTGTGACCCGTACCATTCGCCAATGGAATACAATTAATGGCATTGTAGAATGATGGGGGCGATCTTTTAAGTAAATAACAAGCTCACTTATACAAATATAAATACACAAAACACGGACCACGTGGGCGATAGCCATACATTACTATTACTAACAGTAATAAGCAATTTCTCCTCGCATACTACAAATTTTTTTTTGGAAGATAAAATCTAATATTGCTGTCAATCTAATTTTGGACATGTTGTAGATGTTTTCCTCGTAATATATAAGATATACTCGGTAATAATACTGAATAAGGAATCTTAAAAAAATATGATTTTTAAATATACTCTTGCTATATGTACTGATATGTTAAGATTTAGTTTAATGAGCATCAGAGTTGACTCTACCTTTAAATTATTGCATTTACGCCATATTTCATGATATCAAAAGCATAATATCTTCTATTCAAAACTATATTTCATTGATATCCTTTATATGAATCCCTTTTAGCAAACATTTTGTAATTTCTTTATATAGTTTATAGTCATATATATAGTACCAACATAATTTTAATGAATAAATAAAATATCGATTGTAGATTATGGAAGTAGAAGTGATTCATAAAGTTCTAATAAAAACCTAGTTTTACTGCGAAATACAACCAAACTCCAATTGACCCTTAACGAGATACAGTTCGGATAGAGGAAGACGTTGAAACAGACTCTATAACGGTTTAGAAAATAATTCGTCGATAAATGGTCTCCAGAATAATCTGATAATTTACATTTGTTATTAAATCTAAGAGATCCATTTTTTGTATCGTTCATTATTTGAGGAGACTTGTCCGTTGGGCTATGTTGCCGTACAAGCTTTGGCCCGAAAAACTATTCTTGTTATTTATTTTGATTTATTTTGCCAGTGTTTCAGAACAGAAGTATACTTCTTTTATAGGGATAGTTCTACCTTCAAAAAATCTTAAATATACCCGTAGTGAATCTTTGTGTATCAGAATATATTAATGTCACACTTTTAGAATGACTCTTTGATGAAGTATGCTTTGAAGGTAAAGAATAATCTTAACCGTTTTCGATTGAAATCATTCTAGGTATTGTGTTGAAGTGAAGAAACTGTGAATACAATCTATTTTCATTTTACAATTAGCTTTCCTGCACTGCTTTAAAGAGTAAATGTCGGCGATTAAAAGTTTAATATCCCAAAAAATGGGATGATTTAAAGAAAGTGCATGGAAATTGAAATTCCTTCTGTTAAAAAGTTATCTACTACAACAACATATCCCATAAGACAACTGGTGGAAGTAATTGTGATCAACAAAACTAAAATTCCATTTTTAATAATAATAAAGAATTTTATTATTTTTATACACAGTATACATCAACATACAAATTAAATTATGAAATACAAGTAGATACACATAATATTTATTTTTATTATTATTTATTATAGGTTCTATTGAATTATGTGTCGCTAGTTTTTAATTTTAATTTTGTAATGTAATTTGAATTTGAATTTAATTTTAATTTTAATTTAATTCTAATTTTATTATTGTTAATTTTTACTCGTATTATGCTTTAGTTCATTTTAATGCCAACTCATCTACTTTATTCTTTGTATTATTTCGATGAATGTATATAAAAGGTGAATCCGTAAATAAATAAATAAATATTCTGTAAGGAAAACAAGATGTAATTCAGTTGTGTGCTAAGGCACACACTGTTCTACTATTACGCTTTAAAACAAAAACTAGAGTATAATAACAAATAAATAGTAAAGAATATACAAGGAAGGAATTGGGTTTGTCCACTTTATAATAAGCAAAATAACAATGATAATAAAAAAATATTTATGGTATAATGAAATGATCTTTCAAATAAAGATGTTTAATGATGAGTTGGTGATAAGCGACCTCTGCTTACATTATGAACATCACTTCTATAGGAGAGTTTTTAATAGAGGTAGGCTGGTGTTTTGTATTTAACAACTTTGTAAAACAAACAATAACTTTGCATTATGCGGTGGTTATACATGTTTAACCACTTTAGATCAATACCTTTATGGCTAATTCTTTCATACTTACGCACACCAAAAATAATTCTTAAGCATGAATTTTAAATTCGCTAAACACCCAGCCTGGTCTTTTGATCCAAACATGAATGAACTAATGAACTAGAATACGTTAATTGTGAAAAAACAAAGTTTCTAAAATTATTAAAATCAGACAAAGTGTAGTGATAATACAGAAAACATTATTATTGAGTTAAAAGTTTTAACATGTTTAATTAATGAATAAGATAATAAACTATAATAGCTACTTTGTTGGTTACCAGAGCCAAAAATAAATTATGAAAATAACATGTCATTTAAAATTTCGAAAGAATTGTCAAATAAATGAAAAAAATCCTTTTTATATTCAATAACTAAACATTAATTCTTTTTAACGTAGGATCTCTTTTTAGTTACATTTGTTGTATTGTAGCGGTGAAATTCTTGATTTTTCGCATATTTATGAGCATGATTCTTAGTTAAAATTTGTATTTTTTTTAAATAAATAAATGGAACTGTTAAAATGTTTATTATTTAAGAATATTGACTTGCAGGAATCAGAGGTTTTAAAATTATATATAAGCCGTAATAGCATTTTCTGGTCAATAAATACTCTTATACTTGGTTGAGGTTGTATTTTCCCATATAGTGATATTTTACAGATATAAGAGTAAGCAAGGCTATAATATATATCTGATCAACTGTATTTCTTATTTTGAATATTGCATAGTACGCTTTATTAAGTTTTTTTGGTTAGGTTATCAGCGTGGATTTCCCATCTCAATATATAATAAACATCTACGATGATTTATGTAAATAATTAATAATCATGAATAGCTGTGTCTGTTGTGGCCTACTGTGGTCATGAATTGTTCTAAGCTAGGCAATGACTTAAACAGTTTGAAAGCGGTTATTGTTTCCCTACATCATCATGTAGGGCATCCGTATCCTTAAATTCACATTAGAACAATCTAAGACACCAGTAGTTTCTTCTATACTAGATACTGAAAAAATCGTTCAGGAAATTGCTGATCGAGACCGGCGTAAATGCAATATTATTATATTTGGTTGTTAAGAGTTTAATTGTAAATCGAATGAGGAACAACTCGCCGCTGATATTCTAGCAATTAAAGACATATTTTCCTGTATGGGATTTGTTGAAGATAATCTAAAACCTATTCGGCTTGGTAAATTTGATGTTACAAAAGCTAACCGTTGTCGCCCTATTAAGATATGTTTATCATCTAAATCGAAGCAGCACTCTACGTTGCGTCTTACTAGCAAGGTGAAAATTTCAAATAAATGGAAGCACATATCTATCTCCAGTGATCGTACTTCCATGCAAACTGAAATTTACAAAACTGTCAAGGCTGAAATGAATACTTGTGTTGCGAATGGTAAGTCCGGCCTAAAAATTAAATATAAGAATAGAATCCCATCTATCACTTCATTAATTCAGGAAAACTAGATCTGCCCAACGGAATTTCTACACAACCCAGTATCCATATTTATTACCAGAATACACGTGGCTTACGCTCAAAAACGCATCTGTTCTACACTAGTGTCTGTAATCTAGCATATGATATTATTGTAATTAGCGAATCTTGGTTAAACAACTCTATTAACAATGCAGAAATTTTCCCTCCATATTATAATGTGATTCGGAGTGACAGGAAATTTGAACTTACAGGCATAACTACTGGTGGTGGCGTCCTTGTTGCTCTGGCTAACTTTATTAAATTTGAAATTTGCTGTACTGCCAATATTTCTAGACTTGTTCCGCTCATTGATGTTATAATATGTAAATGTAATGCTTATTCTGTTATATTTTACATAGCTGCTATTACCGCCTGATGTTCCTAATTGTGACCTTGATACTTTTTTGGAAGCTTTAGAATTAACACTCCTGAAGAAACCAACAATTTTAATTGGTGATTGGAACCTACCACACCTTAATAGCCAGTCAATAATATGCCCAAAAGTTACCGCATTCAATAATTTCTGTAGTATTACTCAACTTAAACAATTAAATAACATAGAGAATATGGATAATAGACTTCTTGATTTAATATTGTCGAATGCAGATACACAAATCTACATTAATATGGATGACCAGCCATTTATACCTGTGAACTGATATCATCCTCCGGTATCTATTACTACAACCTTTTTCAACAAAACAAAACCCACCAGCTTTCAATCTTCTAATAACTTCAAATGTAATTTCCGGAAAGCCAACTATATTAAATTATATAATGATCTTTGTCAAAAGGATGATTGGTCTTTCATTGACGATTTTACTGATGTAAATATTGCACTTCTATAGAACTATATATGCCATCTTCGATCAGTCTGTTCCCAAAACTACTGCAACCGTAACTTCTTACCCAGTATGGTTTAATTTGGCGATTATATAAAACCTTAAGATGAAGCAATATTACAGAACTAAATGGAAATATATGAATAATTTTCTTCCACAGGATATAGTGAACGCTTTCGCGAAATATTTTTCTGATAAGTATACCTGTATCTCGGACACCAAATCACCCGATACTCATACCAATCACCTATGCTTTTCAATGCAATCTCCTACTGAAGATGACATCTTAAAGATAATGGCAACACTACCAAATAAATTTACCGCAGGAGATGACATGGTTCCCAGCTTTCTTATTAAAGATATGAGATTTGTATTTACTAGACCACTAACAACAATCATAAACTTGGCGATTAAAACATCTACCTTCCCTAACCTCTGGAAACGTGCAAGAATTTCTCCAGTGTTAAAAAAGGGAGACAGTGCCGATGTTGTGAACTATAGACCAATCTCTATTCTCAAATTTCGCAAAAGTCTTTGACAAATTAATTCATAACTCATTTTTTAATAACATACGTTCACACTTGTCTTCTAGGCAACATGGATTTATACCAGGACGGTCAACAGTAACTAATTTAGCAATAATTACACAATTTATAGCTGAAACTCTTGACCGTAGAGGGCAAGTTGGCGTTGTGTATACAGACTTCGACAGTATAAATCATAGTATTTTGTTAAATAAGCTAAGTGAGTTCGGTCTTTCTCCTAGCTTTCTCAGTCTCATAGCGTCGTATTTGTGTAACAGGCATAATTATATTTTCTACAACGGTTATAAGTCGAATGAATTTATATCAACATCGGGGTGCCGCAAGGTTCTAATCTTGGTCCCCTCCTATTTATCATTTTTACTGATGATCTTATTAAATCATTAACCTGTAAAGCATTGGCGTATGCGGATGATATTAAAACTTATAATATTATATTTAACCAAACTGATATTCATGTACTTCAACATAATGTTACGACTATGGTTGATTGGTGCGCTAAAAATAAACTTGAATTGAATGTCGGGAAATGTTTCTCAGTATCGTATACTCGTAAAACACAACAGTTTCCGTCTGAGTACAGAATTGATGGTAATGTGCTTGGCAAACATACAACTGTTAAGGATCTGGGTGTTCTTTTTGACTCAAAGCTTTTTTTTGTTTGTCAACACATTGATAGTGTATGTAAGTCATCTACAAAAATGTGCACGTCGAAATACTTCAATAATTTAATGGTTTTAACCACATTGTATTATGCCTTTGTTGTCAGTAAAATTGAATATGCTGCATTAGTATGGTATTCATACTATACTATTCAACAGCTTGCGGTTGAGAAAATCCAACGCCGTTTTTT
The DNA here is from genome assembly GCA_963969525.1 of Ontholestes murinus. Lineage (NCBI taxonomy): Eukaryota > Metazoa > Arthropoda > Insecta > Coleoptera > Staphylinidae > Ontholestes > Ontholestes murinus. The sequence goes on from OZ018390.1 coordinate 28,915,740, forward strand.
AAAATTTCTCTCATACAAATTAGATGGCGACTATCCTGCTCGAAACATTGATTACCATTACTATTAAACAGACATGGCATTATTTCGTTTCAAGAACGCAGGGAACGACTTAACGCCAATTTTGCATGGAAACTAGTGAATAATAAAATTGACTGCTGTAGCTAATTATCCAGAATTAATTTCCATGTGCCTCGTTCATCGTCTTCAATACTACGTTTCATGCTGCTACACCGAGAACCAACATCATGTTCAATGCTCCATTGACGCACGCTGACATCCTTTATAAAGATATTTTCTTTGAAACACTCCGTAAGGCATGAAAAATTGATCAATGACACTCGAGAATTGTTTTGCAAATATGTAGCAGATTTTATTTTGATCCCTAATTTCTAATCCATTTTGTTTTAGAATAATAGGTTCTTTTGGTTTCGCTATTAATTATATTCCATATTTTTCGTTGTTTATCTATATATATATATATATATATATATATATATATATATATATATATATATATATATATAGCTTTTCAGAATTCAAAGATATTTAGTTCAGGTACGTTGATGATGTTTTGGTTATAATAAATTCCTATTTCAATACTGATTCCTTTGTCTCATTCCTCCATTATTTCACAAAGGAAACTAAATAAAATAAAGCATTGCCCTTTTTTAGCTCTTCTTATTTCACACAACAATAACAAATTAGAATTTGATATATACATAAACTACACCGATACTTTTAATTAGCTTTATTCAAATGCAAATAGTTTGTAAGTAAATATTTATGCCCTCTGCCAATAATGATAAAATGCAAATACATATCTATTTTTTGACTTAGGCTATTATATTCAGTCACGTCCGGCAAATACACCTATAGTTCATATAGTAGTATTATTTAATTATAAAACTATATCTATCTATAATTTACTTGATGTTGGCTATTATGAATGTTTTATATTTTAGACTATATTTTAAAGCCTTTTTATTCCAATGAATAACTTTACATTATTTAAATTCCTCATTTTTCTATTATTTTAGTATGTTTTTGTAGTTTGTCTAGATTTGTAGCAGTAAAAATAATTAGGTTGTAATATTATTTATAGTAGTAGTGAATAGCAATTGGCTACGTGGTCGTTTGCCATGTATTTGTGTATTTATGTATAAGTACATAGGAATTACCCCGTCACTCTAAAGCGTTATTAATTACATCCCGATGGTAACACATAACATTTTAAAGCCGGTTTAGGTCTGCTTAATGTTTGGCGTTATTTTTCAATTGCAAAAGAATTAGGTTTTAATTTTTATTTATTCTAAAAAAACAATTCTAAAGAAATTGTTGATACAAACAAAAGTTGTATTTAATTTTTAAATAAAAATTAAATTAAATTCAAAATTTTAATTTGCATAAATAATGAAAATCACGTAACGTGAAGGTTAAATCCCGGCCCGTATTTTGAATAGATTCTTTTATTAATTAGTTAGATTCATGCGTGAACGTGGGGCCCGGTAAATAATTGAGTAGGGCGATCTCGGTAATCCGGCCCTGTTAGTTAGCTATATAATATCGCGGTGTAATGAATTCACAAGGGGTGGCGAGATCCTGTAGGGGTGATTACACCACCCAAGGGACTGAAGGGACTAAGGGACTACCATATTGCATTAGTCGCCATGTTGCTGACGCATCTGTAGGGCGTCGGGGCTCTCGGTTACCTCATTGGTCGTCCACTGTCAAGTGTTATTTGTGCATACTCACAAATGACATTTTTCAATCCCTTAAGGGACGTAATTACGGCTCCCTCGCGATAATCACCGATGATATTGGATGTTGACGTTTCAGAATGGACGCATTTCAATGGAAGAGGGCTCGTTCAGGCGCATATGCGTTATTAACGAAACGCTAGACGCTTTTTTTCTTCTTTCTCTTTGCTTGTATTATTCAATGCTGAGATCAAGGGATATTGTCATTAGCAACCCTTCTAATGTATTAAAACAGATGTACAGTCGGTGACAACATGCTGCATAATAGAATGGTGTATTATTCTTTTAGAAAGTTTTATAATAAGTCAATGGGTGAATTATCATACTTTTGTTATAAATGGATATATTTTTAGTTTTTGTATTGATTTCAATACTTCGGATTAATTTGAAATTTAAACGTTACAATGATAGCATATATGATCTTTTTATACATGTATTACGAAAAATGATTTCATATATTGCATAATACCTAAAAGCGTGTCTTATTGAACGTGCAGAAGTATCAAAAAAATTAAAAATAAAAATAAAAGTGAAGTAAGGAAATAACAAAGTGTTTTAATTATATAGTGATAACTTCACACAACTCACATAAAACCGTGAATATCAAAAAAATATTCTATGTTTCAAGTTCAGAGGACTTATAAAGTAAATTAAAGTTATTTGCAGCAAAAAAGAACATGAATAACTGCATGATACTTAGTTTAAATCTCGGCACAAATTCTATACGGAAATATTTAGGAAAGTTCTTGTTTGATAATATTATTATTGTTGTTATTAAAGTAAAATAAATAGAAACAATAGAGTTATATCAATAACAATAATTTAATAAAAATTCAACACTATTCTTAATATTTCTTGAATAATTTTGTCACTTATCTCTTGGCGAAACATTACGAAATAATAGGTAGTTGGTTTGTTTCAGTGAAACAAACCAAGAGTTTATCAACTCTCTCTATATTACTTCTTTTAAACATAAATAAAACTCGAAGAAATGCTATTGTTCCAAAATTAACAGACTCTTATTTGTTGTGCTTGGTATATTTCAGCAAGAATAAACGTTCTTTTTTTAATGAATGCACCGCCTAAGCCCAGTAATCAGCTGTCGGCTACACATCATATTTACTATTATGGCTCGGCCGGATTTAAAAGCGTACCTAATTTTGACAGGCGTATAATTCCCTTCGTTCGAGTATTACAGTGCTTATTAATGACCCGATCAATTCTATTTCTAAGCCCTATTATATATAAATTCCCTTTATTATACTTTTTATTTAATTCGAACGAGAGCTATTTAGAACGTTGGCATTCATGAAGCTATTTATTAAGAAATCGCATTGTCTGGAAATTATATTAGAATCTGATCCGGCCGTTATTAAAAAAAAAACAAATGAAGAATGTGCCATATTGTAATATTTCGGCAAGAAATGTGGTATATAAACATTTAAATTAGATATCTTTATTAACCAGATTAGATTCTAAATTCTTCTTAAAACTTGAGAAGTAACGATTAAATCGTGGTTAGAATATATATATATATATATAAACGTTAGAAATAAATATTTATATTTTTACTTTACGTATAGTAATAATAATAATAACTCTATTTCACATAAGTAGAGAAATACAAAAATATACAAAATCATTAGGAACTTACAGATCATAACAAATGTGTATCCTATAATAACTATAGTCTACTTGGTGAATTCAAATGGCACAAATTCAAATAAGTAGATAACTACCCTTGATATTCCATTGGGACCAATGTATTAAAAGCAAAAGAAAATGAGTAATACATATTGCCTAGTTTATACTTAGTCTAAAAGTTGTAATCTAAAAAAAGGTATCATATAATCGAGAAGAGAACAAACAATATCGAACTCAAGTCGTCCTTATAAGGGGCAAACAATCAAATAATAAATGGTTCTTATCTTTGAGAAGCGAGTAAGAGTTTAGAGACATATCCTTTAAATTTTGAGATGCTCAAATTCCTTCAACTTTTAGGAATTTCTTTATAGTTTTTTTTTATTTTATTTTTGGAGAGGCACAATAATAGCTTTTTTCCAATTACTTGGAAAATCATTTGTGTATATAGGGTAATTCACAATATATGAGATGTACGGTAGTTCCATAGAACAACTAAGTTTGATAATATCTATATTCAAGTTGTCATGACCAGTAGTTTTGCTTTTTATACTAATTATGATTCTATCATATAATAAAATCGCTTTCAACTTGATCGAAGGTGAATCTTTCATTTGGGGGTAATAAAGCTGCTTTGCTTTTATAATAATGGACAACTTCTTCACGATCGTGGTTGTCAATAGTTGGAATCGATCTTAAAGCATAAGACATTTTGAAAATGCGAAGATAATTGTTTTGGCTGTTTACTACTAACCCCTAGTGGTTCCACATCTTTTTTAGACTAGAATGCTTTGTTGTATATTCAAAAAATGATTTTTTCTCATGTTTTATTATGAAATTCACCTGATTCCTAAGTGACTTGTAATAGTCCCAACTAGAGCTTAACCGAGTTTTCCTGAACCTTAAGAGATAAAGCTCTCTCGCAATTCTATAGCTAACTTGACATTTTCGGTTATCCATGGTGTTTTTGGTTTTAATAGTTTAACTAGCTGATTATAGGTGATTTATTGCAGGTAAGAGATTTTTATTAAATCGACTTTTTCCTCTAGGTTGTCTATATAAAATATTTGTTGCCATGGAATACGGTTTAGTTCTTCGTGGAACGATTGACTATTATAGATTCTAAATTCCTAGTAATACATCGTAATTAAATATTAAAATCCCGAAAATCTAGTAGACCAAAAAATTGGAAAAATTATAAGTTTTTCGAAAATAATTGATTTTTTTAATACATTACATACATCCTCCCATCTCAAAACAAATATTTCCATTTCCAACAAAAAATAATTCAGCACTCTACATCAAACAGCTATTTCATACATGATTGCCGAAGATACTCTCTTGTAGAAGGAGCTACTATTGTTTGATCGTTTGACTCTGATTGATTTAGCATTAATAATCATCATGGCTACGTTACTTAGACAACATTTTCGTAATCTAATCACATAGGAACGAACAACAAATTCTTAGAATACCTGAATAGTAGTCCTATTTTCAACAGCATTCAAAATTAAATTCACATTGGAAGTAAAAAACACAACATCACATTTCTCAACATACTTCTAATTAGAAAACCGTACCGTATTTTGAAAACTAACGAAAACCATAACCATTATCCAGTCTAAAAAAGATGTATATTGATTGCAATAGACTTATAAAAAGGCATAACGAAAAAATATGAAACTTAATAAACAATCATGAGATAAAATTCCATATGAGAATACATGCTATTTAATCATGTTGGAACAAACCAACAGAAGAATAGACCTGAGAAACAACTATTACAACAATCAGACCACTTTATACCTAGCTCAATACCACCTTAAATCCAGTCCTCAAATCAATTTTGACAACACGAAAGTATAATCTAATACGAAACAACTCAATTATTCGCTAAGCAGTCGGAATAGAAATCTGCTCGCAATCCATAAACAAGCGAGCTGACTGTTCAAAATTCAAAGAAATATATTTTAAATAAAAAAGAAAAAAATCACATCACAAAATGCCAATCGTAACCGCATCCAATAATAGAAAGAACACCAACCAATGACGCGCAGCCAATCCAAGAGGAATTGCACAGTAAGAAACTTAAGAAATATAGGCAATACCTCTCCTCAACTCATTGAATTCTTGTATTAAGTTATCTGAAGTTATAAACGAAAGTAACTGATTTTTAGAAAATTATGAAGACAGTAAAGAGGAAACTATTACACAAGAAAATGTTGAAGATGCGAATACATCATAGAACTCATCACTGCTGTAGAAGAAGAGACAAAACATTTTTATGGAACATCGAAAATATCTGTATGCCATTAGAAATGACTTCCTTAAATACTAACGTATTTTCATCATTGGAACAAAAAAAACAACAAATATTAGACTAAGACAAGGACATGATTATGAGGTGTTATTTATTTTATTTTATTTCATGCCCAAAATATTCAAATAGTTATATTAAAAAGAAGTATCCACAATAATTTTGATCGCATATGGAAAGGCTTCAATACACCAAAACGTGTTCTTCTATTAATTAATTTTTCAGAATTTTCAGTTCTACTTATTAAAATTCGTTTAATAATTGGCCAAATGTGGCTTTTTACCAGAGTGAAGATTATGAGAGAGGAAGAAATAAAAGAAGTTGAATTAAAATATTGATGAACGCATAGTATTTAAGAAGGAATTGAAGATTTGCCTGAGCTAAGCGATAGGCTACTTTACAAGCTTAAGGAGTCATTCGCGTTTTCGTGATGATAACTTGAAGTGACCCATTTATGCACAGGAAGGCTTTCTAACTGAAATCAAGTTGGACTCACCTAAATCTGAATCCGAAGTTGAAGGCATTAACTTTGCGTTAGAAAAGAAAGTAACGAAAAGTTTACGTGAAGAAATTTTGAAGATACAAATAGGAAGATATAGAAGGAAGCAAAATATTTTTTTAGATATAGAAAATGAAAAATTTGAAGATGTAGGCGAGGACGACAAAAACAAAACTAATTCATTAGAACAAAAAAATGATGAATGTATGGCTTGAATTTATAAAAATCGTGTTCGTTCATTAATCACCACTATTCCTTAGAATTTTACATTTTACTCTATGGAAAGTCTTTTGAAAATATTACCTTCAACGATTGACCAAATATTGCTGTTTTGTCCTAAAAAAGGAATGAAAATTAAAGAATTATTGATGAAAGATAAGGAATTTAAAAGTTAAGGTAAGAGGAACTTTGCAAGGTTTATGAGTCATATACATAATATAATATTAATATAAGATAATTAATGTGGTTAAATTAAATGATTATGTTAATGATTCTAGTATAATGTCTTCTAAATACTACTGATGTCTTCTTCAGTGAAAATAGACAAACTGCATTTAACTTTTGTAGTTGAAGAAAGAAACGAACAGAAGAAAGTACAAATCTGCGAAGTTATCTAGGCCAAAATAAGTAGATTAACCTGTTTTGTACAAGAAGAACATTGAAGAATCAGTAAAGATTCAGGATTGACTCCCCTTAATCCGACTCTGAATTTGAATTCCATTAACATCAAAGTTGAATTTAGGTGAGTTACTATTGAATGCGAAATAGTTTAACCCTTTTCGCTACGACGGCCCATTGATACCTCTACTATAGGCAGAAAAGCCTTAGAGATCTGGCGCTATGTGTGGCAGATAAGCAAAACATTTTACAATGATTGCCTGAAAATATTGTTTTTCACATACTGAATAGAAATACCTTACATTTCCGCATTCAAAATCGTTGAGAAAAGTAGCACTTTTCCGCATAGCAACACTTTTCTTCATAGCAACACTTTTTCGCACTACTTTTATTTACTATTAATCAATGTCAGTGTCAGTTACATACATGGAGTAATATATACAACACACGTACTATCGGCAATTATAATCTTATTTTTATATGTCAGTGTCAAAAATGAAATCGCAAACACCTTTATAATTGATGTTATATGCAGTATGTGAAAAAATAGTGAGTACAACTCGTGGGAAATGCGCTTTTCCACACTTGTTGTACAAATAACTATTTATGCACTTGATCAATGCTACCTAGAATACAAATCAACAGTTTAGATGCCCTTTACATTTCACTGCTTGAAACTAGTTCAGAAAAATAAGATACATGAAGTTAAAGAATTGCTTACAAAACATTCCTTTTAGAATTTTGAAGCACCCTAATTTATTAACATTATTTAACAGAAGAATAATGATTGATTTATTCAATGCGCATTGATATTTTAAAGATAGCCTAATTTCTCCGAATTTGAGGCAACTGCTTAATATTAAAACGGTTATAAAATATTTAACTGCAACATCGAAGGCTAACAAGAATCGCAAGATTATATAAAATTGTACTAAGAGATATTTAAAAAAACTTTCTCACCTTGATCAAATTAAATGCATACCATCTTGAGTCGCAATTACGGTTGCTAAATTCACATTTGTATCTACTGATTTTTATTTTTAATTAGTAAAACTTTGACTATTTACGATTTATTTGAAACACTTAATTTCACAGTTATTTTAAATTTTATAAGGCATCTTATATTTTGAACATCGGGTATATTTTTTTATACCTAAGAATCTTTATGTCAAATACGAGCACTCTTACAGTCCTAAAGCTACCGAAGGCATTAGTAATAATTTAGTCGCGTAATAGTTTTAAGAAATCAGTTTGTTGTGCTTTAAATTAAGATTTATTTGAAAATAGATATATTTATACCAACAAAATATATTAAAGTGAAGAAAGACAATTTCCCTAAATTGCACAAATGTATCTTCATTAATATGATCACACTCAAGAAGAAGGCATATACAAAGTAGTTTAAATGAAGATTATTTAAGATTTTGTGATTTTCATTAATCTTATAAAGAACTAAGTCGTCGGTTATAGAATTAGGGTGATCTCGCAACCGGAGTAGTTTTTGGAAATTTGTCAATGACATCAGGAAAGATGATGGTGTTTCAAGAATTATGAAGTTCGGCAGAGTTACTGCTATGAATATAATGACATAGTTAATCTTTTTGCAACTCATTTTTCAACAGCCTGCGAATAAGATAAGCCTAATATCAACCCTTTTATACATCATACTAATATTTACCGTTTTATGCAAGATGTGGAAAAATCTGTCACCCTGGAATCGGTTTTCAATTGTATAGCCAATCTAAAAATAATCATTTTATTTCAGCCCTGATGGTGTGCCTACCAATTTATTGATTAATAGTATTCATGCGTTAAGCAAATGAATTTATCTTCATTTGTAATATGTCTTCAATTCTCTGTTTGTGGTTAATATTTGAAGAGAATCATATTTAACACCTAAATTAAAACCGATGTTCATAATGAGGTTAGCAATTATGGAATACTGTTATACTAAAAATTTTAGACTCTCTAATTAGCGATTAATTGTTCTGGATCTCTAAATCAAGTATTTTCGGAAGTATGCACGATTTCAATAAGCAAAATCTACAATATGTCGTATACTGTTTTGAAAATAATTATCAGTTTGATCCTATATTTACGAATTTTTCAAAGGCATTTGATAAAGTAAATCAGAAAATTTTGATCTTTTAAGTGCCATGCTCCCTAGGGAATATTGACGACTGCAATGTTTGTGATTGTTCTAAAGCTCTCTCAATCCTTCGACGCGTGAAGAGGTCATCAGCGTTGATCATACTAGTCTATTGCCACGTCAGCTTTTTCATCCTATCCACCTTTTTATTCCATTTTACCATTTTGAATCATGCGTAGGAATTCATATCTAATCATCTGCATAGGTGTCCGAGGTATTCCAGTTTTCAGCGTTATACTGTCTGTAATAATATTCTGCCTATTCTGCGGAGAACTTCTCCATTGCGGGTTCTGCTTGTTCACAGTATTTTAATTAGCCTTAAATAAATCCCTATTTCAAACTCTTCAATTTTGTTAATGTCTCTTGGGGTGAGTGTTCATGTTTTACAACCATAGAGAAGCACCGTCTAGGTGCAAAATCTTACAAACCGCTCCCTAGTTTTTAGGCACAATGAATTATATGTTAATTCAGTTCGTTTTTGAAATGTTGATCTGGTCTAGTCAATTCGACAGCTTGATTGATCGAATCCATGATCTAGAATCTCAGATATTTCCATTCCTATAGCATTCCCATTTAATCTCAAGATAATTGAGTCTGAGTCCGTTTTGTTAATAACTATGTATTTGTTTTTTTTTTAATATTAATTGTTAATCTCCGCTTTTTATAGGCATTATTTATTCTGTTCACTAGTTTTTGTTCATTAGCGGATTCAGCTAGGATCGCAGTATCGTCAGCGAAGTGGATGTTATTGATAGTTTCCCTCTATTATTGAAATTTCGATTTGGCCTAATGCTTCTTTGAAAATATTTTCCAAATACATATTTAAAGTGTGGGGGAGAGGACATAGCCTTGCCTTACTGCTCGTTTGATATTAACTCTTTGACCGGGAAATTAATTAAGCTATCCAGTGTCAAAAAATATTATTTATATTTTAATAGTATATTTTAGAGAACAACAAAAAAGCATGAGAATTTATATGGAACGGAAGAAAGTAAAAGTAGTAGAATTGTTTGGCTATCAACCACGTGATCCTTCCGTCGTGTTATTTGTGCATTTGTGTGTGTGTCTAAATGAGCTTATTGTTTAAAGGACGCCCTCGTCACTCTAAAGCACCATTGTATTCCAATAAAAATAATTAAAATACTAATTTTTAACTGAGTGGTATATTTTGAAGCAGACTGATACATATAAAGCAACAAGAAATGATTTGCATTCCTTGGCTGTTTCGCTTCTATTGTGCCTTTTAGAGCATACTTTACATGTTTTGAACCGTTTTGCTTTGCTTGCTGTTGGTGGAAATGTGCCCAAATCTTTGTCTATAGCTGTAATGAATTATCGCCTAGAGGATGGTCTTCCGCGGGTTTTGTACTTGGGCGACTTTACACTACTAAATATTTGTTCGGCGACATCTTACCGAAAATTTGTATAGATTTGCACGTAGCTGCTTTTTAAAAGAGTATGCCGGAAGTAACGTTGTTGTCCAATCTAGTTTGTTATATAAATTAACTGCGACGTAGCTGAAACTATTTTCAAATAAAGTGTTGCGATTTATGGAATGGCATTCTTTAAACCAAATAAATATACTGGTGATTGGTTGACATGCAATTTTTGGATGAACGCAAGAAATTGAAATTTCCACCGATCACTCACCGTGAACCACCCAAGCTCTCATTTAAAGTATATTTTAAGATATTAAAGCGTTCAGTTTTAAATTATGATTAATAGCATATTTCGAAATTTGGCGTAAGTCTTTATTAATATTAATGTCTATCATTTTAACATTATTGTGCTTGGCAAAATGAATATAAACATTTTTGTTCAGGCATTTTCTAGCCCATAATCTTGTAGACCTGCACTTCTCAACTCTCTGGAAGCTAATTCCTTTGGAATATTTCCTATTTGGTTGCACTTTTTTAACAACGTTGATATTTTTGGCGTGTAAATTATTATACAGTTGTGGTTGAGAGTACCAGTTGTCTACATAGAGTATATATCCTTTATTCATTATAAACTATGCAAACTTTATAACATTTTCTGATGCACTTGTATTAGTAGTAGATAACGTGTTTTGTTCAGGGTAAATATTAAATTTGCTACAAAATCCAGAGTTGGATTTATAGAAAATCGTGTTGTCTTGGTTGGGTTAAACTGTACATAAGATAAGCAGCCCTTGAATTTCGTCTAGTACAACGTTTTCTTGTGGTGAAGAAATTTTGGAAAATTTAGTATTAAGATATTCTATTACACTTTGTATTTGTAAAGTCGGTCCGTTATGCCTGCATCACCATTATTAGCAAAATGCAAATACCGAGGTATTTGGAGTTTCAATTGATCTACGTTGTGGCCAATAGCTTTTAATTCTATTTTTTTTCACATCGAATTGAAAATTGATTTTATTTAATCGGAATCAGTATAAGTATTTTCCCACTTATCATCAAATTTCTTATTGCTATTGCTGTATTCTTCATTTTCGAATTGTTCATCAACACTAGCTTTTTCATATAGTATATCTAAATTCGTGTTCCTAATTCCTAATCTCTTTAAAACTCGTGGATTGGTTCCAGAAACGATATTTAGTGGAATTATTATCAAAGTTAATACTTGTTGCGCTACACTCTTGATGGAAACAGATATTAATATTAGGTGGACAGTAACACTTGTTTTGTTCCATAATGTTTTTATTCTCAGTTGCCTGACACGTGTCTTCACAAAGTTTAACTTTGATAATGGTCTGTGAAGACCGAAACACGTGTCAGGCAACTGAGAATAAAAACATTATGGAACAAAACAAGTGTTACTCTCCACCTAATATTGGAATTATTATCTATATCTGCCAAAACAAATTCGACAACACCTAAATCGTAATCACTATTATCTTTTGTAATTACTGCACATTGTAGGAGACAGACGTGTCTGATTAAGCACTTTAGAATAAACTAAGGATATTTTGAAGTGTCATTGCTGGTTAATTGATTTAGAAATGTTGTTGTTTGCACTGATATAAGCTGATTGGTTTTAGAACTTTATCGTGGCTTAAATTTTTTCTTGGTGACAGGGCTCAAAGAGTTACGATGCAAGATTCTTTATCGGAAACTATAACAGTTAGTTCAGGTGTGCCGCAAAGGTCACACATTGTACCTATTTTATTCAACCTGTTTGAAAATGATTTAACTGATGTCATTTATTTTGAGGAATGCTGATGACATGAAAGTATATCAAGTTGTAAATTGTGAGGAGGATTGTAAACTACTGCAAAATGATTTAGATTGGATTAATGAATGGTGCAAGGATAATTTATTAGTTTTTAATTGTGAAAAATGCTGTTTATTTCATTTTACAGAGAAAGTCGTATTTTTCTTGCGTCATAATATATTGATAAAAGATCTAGGTGTCATATTAGATAGCCGTTTGCCTTTCAAAAATCACATTCAGAGCATATGTGACAAAGCTGTGAGTTTGTGGGTTTTTGTGTAGCATATTTCGAAGGAAATTAATGTTAGTTCTTTTAAACTTGTATTTTGTTTATTAGTAATAAATAATTTGGAATATGCTTCTTCGTTATGGTCACTTTACGCCTCAGTTAATAAAAACTACATTGAGCTGATATAGAATAAGTTTTTGAGAAATATAGAATACAGAATTGGTCAACAACATATATAACTTAAGTTTCTCACATAACAATCCAAATGAATTGAATATCAACTCTTGGTTTAATTCATTTCACCCAAATAAACAAGTATTTAAAAGAGAACTAAAGAAATGTAAGGTACTAGATATGAAAAATTAGTTTTACTTTAAATTTGATTTGATTTTCTTCAATATGTATGTAAATGTAAAATGTTTGAGCTTGAAATATTTAGTGCTTTTTAAGGTTTAGGACAGACGTACTTCCACAGACACACAAACATAGACCCATTTTTCTCGAATATATTTTAAACGTTAATGCCTTATATAAGTGAAAACCTAAACAAATTACTTTTAAAATTATATTTTGTACTGGTAAATCTATGTTCTGTTTCTAAATTATAAAATACCTATAACCAATTAATATCGTAAATCAAAGATCGCAGATTAAGTAACTCAATTGCTATAACATATTTTTTTACAATAAATAATTTGTATATACTTCCTAAGTTTTAATGTAAGAAATTTATTTGATTTTCAATTTTCTACACGATTTTATGAATCAGATACCAGGAAATGATGAACTTATAATCCATAACAAGTATATTAACCTTAACAGATCTACTACTATTTATATTTATAATGTAGTATGATCAAAGAACGTTGTTTTAAGTTATACATGTATACTATTTATGAAATTTCAGGAAAAAAAATTCAAATTGTTAACAGATGTAAACTTTAGTCGTCGCTTATTTATAAATAATTCAATATATTCAAAACAATCTAAAAATATAATAATAAAATGTATTAAAATCCTTTAGTTCGTTGTAGAAAATTAAATAATAAATTTAAAAATATTGAAAAAAAAATTGAAATGATATACTCAGAATAATATTAATTAATATTTACAAATAGAAATGTTTACTTACATATTATATTTGATAAATATCCGTTGTAAAACGACAAATCACATAATTTCTACGTAATAATTCCCATCATTGCTTATTAGTGTAATATTGAATTTTTCATACGGACCGATTGCGGATCAACATCAAACTGAAAACATTTTCAAAATCGCTAAAGAACCCACCGAGGCAAACAATGCAGTAAAAAAAAAACAAACACAACTTGTTCTTTCCTACTGGAGCACCGGGAGATCACCGCATTGTTGGAGTGCATAAAGCAGATGTCTTTATTTTGCCTCAAGATAATGTTATATAATGAAACTACCTATGTTTAATAGCGATGTTACCGGTTCGGCCCTTCTTGTTAAAGGAGAGGTTATTATTACCATTGTTAGCCGCGCGCACAATGGGCACCAATGAAAACTATGCCTTGAGCGAAGAAGAAGAAAAAAAAACATGCGTTTTGAAAAGAGTAGATAGTAAATAGTTCGGGAGAGCGGATATGAATGCACGAAAAGAACTTCTGCAGAAGAGATTGGATGTGCGCGAATTGCGTTTAAGACATATTTATTAAGTTGAAAAAATGTGGAATGAAAGTTTTATGCCGGAACACAATTAGAAATAAAATAAGGTCTAATACTTCAGATAATTTAAAAAAATAAGAATTGCTTATTATAATTTTTACACGTGGACTTGTTAGTTGAAGGTATTGCTATAAAGTATTTTTAACGAAAGTATTCCTTAATACAGTCAATTTTATATTTATATTGTTATAATTGCCGTTTTCCCCTAAGACCATAGATAGCTAGGGTAATATCTTGAATAAAGCTAAGATTATTTGGAGAGTCAAGTAATTTGCAAAGTGCAGATTTTACTACTTCTTCGTAATTATTTATTGTCGAGGTGTATATTACAGTTTTAAATTTACTTGATAACATTTTATATAAAGTAATATTAAATAAAAGGATGAACAAATGTTGATATTAGCTGATATTTTTAAATACAATGTAGCATCTTAAATGTTATCAACACTTTTTGTGTTACTTTCTTGATGGAACCATATTTTCAAATATAGTAAAGTATAATATCTTTTTTCAATTAAATATACATAGTTGGGATAAAGTATGGAAGCAAGTAAATATCTTTAAAATAAAACGGACGATATTTTTGTAATTTTGCAGGTAAGTGCAATGGAGCAAAATGCGTCTGATGTATATTTTTTGTTAATAATAAATATACTTTCGGTTTCACCTGAAATACCCGAAACATTTTAAATTTAATTTTGTTTTTAATTATTACAGTTTTTTACTAAACCCAGTATGTACAAATTCGAAATAACATGGGGTTTAAAATCTGCAGAAATATACAGGAAGTCCCATTTAATTTGAAAATATTGAGGGTATTTCCGGTTAAATCAGAAGTATATTATTAATTTAAAAAATGTACATCAGATATATTTCGACCTATTGAACTTACCTGCAAATGTTTAAAGATATCGTCCGTTTTGTTTTAAAGATATTTATTAAATAATAATAATAATAATCCATTTATTTGTGTAATTTTAGACATGTTATTTACTATTCAGTGGAAGTAAAATAAATGTAATTTCCATACATTTGGTTCTATACTTTATCCCAACCCTGTATAATGAACGTGAGAAGTATTTTACTTGAATAACAAATGTACCAAATAACAAAAATAATATTGGTCAGAGTGCAATACTCTAGATTTGTTAAATGGTTGATCATTATGTTTACAGATCTATGCTGATGCAACACGTGAAATAGATAGAACATAAATAAATACAATGTTAAAGTAATTGATCTTGTAATTAAATAGTTTAAGTAGATGGTTGGAATTTTAATAGAACATAACCATTCTTCAAATTTTGATTTTAAAATACTGCAGGAAGCGAAGAAAGGACAAAAACTTACTCTATTGGAAACGTGGAAAAATCATAAAAATAAAGCGGAAAATTTATTAAACGATCAACAGGATTTATCCAACTCTAATTAGATTAATTATCCCGGTAATAACTGCATAAGCTCAAGGTTACGTTATATCAATAATTGACACTCAATTAAAACTGCTCTAAATGCTGCACTAAAGCAAACATCTTCCTACTATTTACAGTAATCAATTTTTGCCAGTTTGCTTTTATCGTGCAGGAACCTTTATGATGATTCAGGTAAATTATTTTATTTGATGATTTGTTTAACTTTGTTGGGAGAAATATTACCCAATGTTCTACCGCTGTCTAATGTTCCCATTTAAAAAATAATGACGGTTGTCGACTACATCTGTTTTGGAGACGGTTTAACTTTATTGGGAGCAACATTACCCCATGTTCTACCGTTGTCTAATGTTCCCATATAAAAAAATAATGGTGGTTGTTGACTACTTCTGTTTTGGAGACGGTTATTTTGCGACGGTTTTCGAGACGGCCTTCGCCCTCTTCGGTTTGGGTGCTTTGGGTTTCTTCGTAAGACCACTCTTGGTCGCCTTTTTGGCCTTCGATGGGGACGTCGCTTTTGATTTTGCTACTTTCTTCTTTTTTGTCGTTTCCGGCCAAAGATTTCTGTTCTCCTGCGTCGGCACATTTTGCTCCGCCTCGACCACGCCTTCATGGTTTTAGACTTCTTGACGGTCTTGGCCTCTGCTCTACTGGCGAGCTTAGCGCCCGTCGACGAACCGGAAGCTTGATGGCTTGCAGAGGAGAGTTTTTTTTTCGGGTTAGGGAATGGTGAATGTAAGCGGGAATTGGCCACGGCCATTTAGCCAGCTTCAAAGTATTTCAATATTCAATATAAAGGGTGGGCCAGATACAAGTTTCTTTTTAAAAATGCAATAAAATGGACAAAATTATATTTTTTCCATGTTTTATGGCTTTATTAGTAAGAGTAAATATTCCCATTAATTATGGAACACAACTTCGTTCAAGTGGTTGCATCGACTGGCTTCGCAGAAGCGCATTCTGTCACTCCAATTTACCAAGACCTTGTTGATGGTTTCGGGCTATAGTTCATGGATTGCTCAGATGATATTGGCCTGAAGTGCTTGAATCGTTTCTGGATTGTTGGCATAACATCGGTCATTCACGGTTCCCCACAAAAAAAAATCCAAAGGGGTCAAATCACAGCTACGAGGCGGCCAATTGATATCGCCAAGACGGCTGATAACGCGATTTGGGAATTTGGCGCGCAAAAGATCGATTGTGGTATGGGCTGTATGGCTTAGTGCACCATTCTGCATGAACCAGAGGTCGTCCAAATCCATGTCTTCAATTTTAGTTAAAAAATAGTCGGATAATATGGCTCTGTAATGCTCACCGTTGACAGAAACGTTGTTCGCAGTCTCATTTTCGAAAAAAAAAAAAATGGTCCAATGATGCTACAGCTCCACAATCCGCACAAAACTGTCAGTCACTGTGGATGCATTGGCATCGCGACAATAAAGAGCGGGTTTTCCGAGCCCCAGATGCAGCAATTTTGTTTGTTAACGTAGCTGCCAAGATGAAAGTACGTCTCGTTAGAAAAGAAAATCGTTGTCCAATTCAAGCTGATCTAAGGCCCAAACTGCGAAGCGATAATCGAAGCGGATGAGCCTTCAATAGCTGAGTCAATTGGACCCTGTAAGCGAATAATCCGAGATCTTTGAAAAAGCTGCCAGTGTCAAAATAATCTATGATTTAAAAAGAAACCATTAGATGGACCACCCTTTATACGAAATGAGGATAACACAAACATCTATGGATTAGGACTCTTCCTTAGAAAAATCCACCGCCCCGCTGGGATTCGCACCCAGGCTCGTGAGCAGGCGCTCAACCCACCAATCAATCGCGGCTCCGAGAAGTTGTATTTGAGCTCTTGATTGCGTTGCAGACCATCTCTGAGGTGGATGACAAGGTTATAGATGCCGAGGTCGACGAAGCTTGGTTTCGATGGATTGAGCGAGTAAGAGAGTACAAGTATGTGGATATAAAAGAATAAGATGGGTGGAATTATAATATATAAAATAAATTCTAGTCTTCAGTTCTTTAGGAAGGGTGATAGCTTGAGATATAGTAAATATTGTAAGAATTATGTAAACCATATTTGAAAATAGAATATGCAGTGTTGTGTTACGTAATGCAAAGAATAGGTAAATATTTTACGTAAGTAGAAGGTGGGCAAATGAAAGAACTTAGTTATATATCATGGCAAGGTAATCAATAACAGTTTTTGATAAGAAAGTTGAACGGATTATGTTTCAAGGCGCAACCTTGAAAAAAAAATAGAATAGAAGATTTAGGATATAAATATGTGAATGTGTTTGCAGACCGCCTTAGTTATCTTAAAAGACCGAAGGAGAATGATATGCGCTTATTTAGTAGATTCAAGGTATGATAGTAAGAAGAATAGAAAAGTTGCATATTTTAGGAAGAAACAAAGGTACAAATTTAAATAACCGATCACCTAAATAAGCACAAAATTATCCATCAACAACAATACGTATTTCAAAAACGCTCGACAAACAAAACGCAATCAGCAATCGATAAAATACGTAGTTACGTACCTACGACAGCAAAAATATTAATATACTACGCACTGTCTACTTAAAAAATTACTACCTATGTAACATCAGGGGAAACACAACAAAAATATAACAAACATACAGATAAACAAAAAAAGGATAAAAAGATATCCCTATATTTAGAGCCAGTAGTTTTTGACTGAATTTATTTCCTGTCACATTTGAATAATTTCTGTTCTATCCAGACGGGCAAAATAGTAGGCTTCTGTCAATATTTATTGAATCGAATTTAGAAAAATTCGTCCGAATAATATTAAAATTAATAACTATTCTAATCAAGAAATTATGTATATATTCGTCATACATCGTCAGTGCGACAAAATTGTTTAGAGAACTTGCAGAACATTCAACGAAACGTATCCCCAGTTACAACTTATAAATAAAACAGAAGCAAGAAGACTGAAATAAAATAATTTTCAAATAAGTAATTAAATTATAACAATTGTTCGAAATTATTACCATTAACATTTAACCACTGTGCAGCACGTGTTACGATACCCTCTGATGTTACTGGCCTAATTTCTTCACGAGAGAAATTTGAATCGTCTTGAACGAGGAATCCTAAAATGTAATAATATAGGGTATATTCCATTTAAAATAACAAAGTTTCTAGCCGTTTCCGGTACAACGGAAAATGAAAGTTGAAATATTTTCCAGGAGGAGATAACATTTAACCGTGTAATGTTGATGTTATTCAGATTTTTCCTCAAGCAGGAACCCGAAAAACTTTTAATGGGCGTTATTCGTAGCCCACCCTGTATATAATTTAAGTGTACAGGCGGTCCCATAAAAAATCCATAAGAAGAAAATACTTAACCTAACCTAACCTAAATTTTAAAATTATTTAATGTTATCAAAGATTTATTTGATTATTCTATAATTTAAAACTAATTGTAAAACGTAAATAAACTATAACTTAATTTGATTATTTTTAACATTAGTTATTAATATATTTAACAATTTTTATATCTGAAATAAAAGTCTACTCTGCATAAGTAACGACACAAAAAAGGCTTCAAACGCTTCAGAGAATGACCTGTCTAAAACTAAAACATAACTCTGTAATCTGGGGCTTAATGACAGGGATTCAGTTTCTCTCAGACAAAGCACATTAGTCTTACAGGCTGAAACAATAGCCTTGAAAAGATGTGTGTCAGATGGTTGCCCTTAAGAACTCCAAAGCATTCAGCTTCCACTCTAAAATTACTTGGAACTGTATACAAGCTCTAAACTAATTGGCCAAGGGCAACAACTCACTCTAATGTGGGTACCAGGTCACGCAAATATAATAGGTAACGAACATGCCGATCCGGAGAAATAGCAAAAACGTCAGAACAGATCAGGAAATTATTTTGACTTCCTGGGATTACTACTAATAGTACAAAGGATCTTACCAGCTGTTTATAGGCAAACGACAATGCCTAATCCTGTACGCCTGCAAACTCAAAACATAATTGCAATGAGGTTTAGAGAAAATAAATATTTAATACAACTTCATATGAATATTTCATAAATTCTAAATAAGGCTAAATAAATCTCAAAAAAACAAAAGAATTTAAAAAACAGCTTGCATGAGTTTCCGTAGTGTAGTGGTTATCACGTCTGCTTCACACGCAGAAGGTCCCCGGTTCGAACCCGGGCGGGAACAAGATTTTTTGAATCGTTCTCTTTTAATTTAATAATCATAAAAATTATGTAAAGGAACCCTCCTGATGTTAGAGTTTAATACTAAACTGCCCGTGTAAGGAACTTCTTATTATATCTGAAAGTGTAAATTATACTAAATATGAAAATAGAAACAATTGAAAATTAAAATTATTTGCTTTGTTTTAACTTATATAATATTTATATGGGAAGTATATTCTATTTTGACATATCTATAGTTGCAAGAAAATATTTGAAATTCATACAAAAACTATATAAATTTTTTGAACAGGTAGTTTACTTTATAGATAGGCAATTACTATAACAATGTTATATAGCATGTAAGTCTGAATAAAGAAAAAAATTATTTAGATTACACATCTATTAGTAGTTACCCAGCTTTATAAATGAAACGTTAGTTTATTTTTATATCATCTATGGGCAATTTAACAAAATTCTTCATTATATCAGTTTTAGCAATAAAGTTATATAAATTTAAATAATTTGTTTTAGCACTTTATTTTTAATCTGTGACTATAGTTTCGATCATACACTGATCATTTTCAAACATATCGAGTAGGTTTTTATTCCACCATACAAGAATAAAGTTATATAATTTAAAATTTTAATTTTATTAACAATAAATTCCCAACCACAACATTAAAATTTAAAAATTCCCATTGCTAATCCCCTCGGAGTCACTTGTTTGCAGATATTTTCATTAGAAAGTTAATTAAACACTTGGTTTTGTTTCACTATTTTTATATTTCTCCGACTAGTTTCGGCCGTTGGTCATTCTCAAGGGGACATTTTCATGTCAAATATAGAAGAATATAAGCAAATTGAAGTAAATTGAAGTATGTGTTCAATATTTAAACGTGAGCAGAACTTATAAATTTGGTTAAGAAGATATCGTAGGATTTTAAAGTAATTACACTTTAACAGGAATAGACTTAATTAATTCTAGCATTGAAATTTGCTTTTAAATATTCAAGACGATATCTGACTTTTAATTTGTAAGAGGTACTATATGATGGTTTAATGAAGTCCGCCTGTAATTCATGTGCTCAAAATTAAGTGTATCTTTTTATATATGTGTATATTAATGTATTTTGTTAACAGGTAATTCAAAGCATCACAATACAAAATAAACAATAACTGGTAAAGAAGATGGTCACAATTAAATCTCAACTCTCAATATTACAATAAGAAATAAAAATTAAAATAAAATCACATCATATATTCACACTAAAATACTCTTAAAGCCAAAACATGTAAATTTAAAAATAGTAAATATTTGAAATAACAAATTAGAAAAGAAAGATCTAAAATACCAATCCCATTAATATTTTAATTTTCATCACGGAAAACATAAATGTTTGAATGAATGTATATAATATTCGAAAAATATAACGCATTTGAATTCAGTTCCTCATTTACCCTCTCCATCAAACTTTTCTAATTAATATTCCATCACTATTGTATGCTTTAATAATACCATATACAAAAACAATTTTTTTAGTAACGTATGGCTTTTCAAAGGCATTTCCTTTGAAAATTAAAACTGGAGTGGCACTAACCGAATTATAAAAATTAAAAACAATCCCCCGTAATTATGGCTTCCGTATCGATATTATCGTTCGTTGGAGGCAAGTCCGTAATTTGTATTCATAATGAAGTGCTCGGATATCCGAAGTGAGTGCTTTCAATAAAGATCTCGCTGAGGATATATTTCCTGCAGTCGATTGGTTTCTTTTGTAGGGACCTTCGCCCAATAAATGTTTGTGTTCGCCTGCACCCTAATTTCACTCTTTTTGTTGTAGGGGAAACTATTGTGGAAAGGGTGGGACAAAATAAACACGCATACGGGACGCTGGCTGCATATGAGTTTCGTTTATGCGGGAACAAAAGGGGTTGTTTTAGAACAACAATTAAAGGGTGGGACCTAGTTCGCACACGAATGCTGGACCGCTTGTTGATAAACAAAATGGAAAAAGATTAAATCGCTCAATACATAACTCGTTTAAAATTGTGTACCATATTACAGATTTTGTCTGGGTACTAAATCAAAATTAATGTTTTAAAATTGGTAAGTATGTGAATAACAAAGCATAAACATATTACCGAAAAGTAAAATTGAGAATTTCTCGTGTGCAGGCCACCATAAAAATATAAAATAGTTTAACAGCTATTTATTAATAGTTAATTTCCAAACTACTATCAGTTTTTTTTAATAGCTTTAATTTTTCAGATAAGTGTTATGTACAAATTAATCATATTATTCTTATATCGATCTCATTTTAAATAAATCTTTGTATACGATGAATCAAATTCCCACCTGTGGTGAAACATTTTCATGTAAATTAGAAGGTTAATTAAATCTTTGTAATTTATATTAATGTAATTTGTTGTGAAGGGTCTTCATTAACGAGTCAAGTAGTTTTTTTATAATATCTATTTTGGGATGTATGCAAAATCTAAAACAATGTGAACTACAAAATCTCTTTCAAGATCCACTTCAGAAGGCCTGGCATGAACTTGTTAATCTTAACGATAACTGCTATTTTTACATTATGAATATATTAGAAAAAACAGTAATTTTAGTGTCAAAAACTTAAGTTGGTCTCCTATCAGTATATTAGTATACTAATGGTATATGAGGTACCAGATTAAATGACTATACTCAAGCTTACTACGCACAAGAGAGAAATAAAACGCTAATAAAGCTTAGGAATTCGTAATTGACTTAGGATTTCATATAATTAATCCAATAATTTTTTTTACTGATGATATTATTGAATTTGTTCCGTTTATAAATAAATATTTAGAGTCGAATAATATACTAAGATGTTAATAAATATTAAATTTGACCAATGCATTATTATTTCTAGATCTCTCTTATTCATGTAGGTAATTATTTTACACTTATCAATTTTTACCTGTATTTTTTACACCAGTTCAATAGAATATTAATTTGCTGTTGGGAAAATTGCAATCGGCGATATAATTCTTCCGTTTATATAATTTTAATCATCAGCTAATAGCAACTTTTCTCAATTTATATGAGCAGTTAGATCATTTATAAAGAGAGTAAAAACTAATAGCACAGCATTAAAACCTTGAAGCGCACCAGAAGAAGACGTATACATTTCAGATTTAAATCCATTATAAAAAAATACATTTTACATAGGGAAAGTAAAAAGATTCACTACAAATGGAATTGTGCATCTTACAAATTTGTTATTATTTTTGTTGTAGTAATTAATTAATTAAACTGCAGAACCCTCGCGTATGTTTTACTGATTGGAGGGTGTGTATGAGGCCACCCGCCCACCCTACATAGATGTATTTATTTTAAGTATAACTCTGCTGATGATTTTTGTTAAATAAATTAACGCTTTTACTGTTTGTTTCCCTGCAAACTAAATGCTGGTTAGTGGATAAGGTTAATTTTTATATGTTAATTTTTATCAGTTTCATAATTTTCTAACTTAATAATATAGAAATGAAGTAATTCATCTGACAAATTCGTTATTGATTTTTTAAGTAAAAATTAATTAAATAAACAATAATTACCTCTCGTATATTTTATTGATTGGAGGGTGTAATAGTGGCCACCCACCCAACTTATTTTAGGTAAAACACTACTGATTACTTTTTGTTAATTCAATAAACGCTTTTGCTGTTTTTTCTAAGAAACTAAACGCTGATCAGTAGATGATGATTAATATGTATATGAAGGGCGGGTGGTTGGCAACTTTCTTATCTTCTAATCCCAAAATTTACGCCAGAAGAAGTAAATTAAGAATTTAATTTAATCAGTTTCACAATTTTCTATCTTTTTCGTCTTTTCTCTAAGTATTATTAATTGGAGGGTGGGTTAGAGTCCATCCACGCGCATTGCCTTTCAAGCCATTGTATTTTGAATATGACCTAGTAAGTTTCCTTTTTATAATGGCGCTGACAATAACAGTCTCAGAAGAGAATAATCAAAAATCAACGAAATGTAACAAGTGTAAACAACGAGTTGCTGACCCGAAGAAGTATGAGGGATTTAAATCTTCTTACCAATAATCATGTTTGGATTTACACGGACCGTTTTGCAGTTTAGGCCGTAAGAAATCAAGCAGTGTGAGTGAGATTAACACCGTGAATGCCTTGATACCGCCAAAGGGTGGAGATAAAAATATTGCTGTAAGTACCCTGAAAAGGGACAATGAACTCCTACGTAAGCTAATAACGGAAATTGAAGAAAAGTCATTACTTATTAAAGAAAATTATAATTTAAAAATGAAAATAAACAAGTTAGAATCAAAATTAAGTACAATTACAGAAACCTGTGTATGTCAATCGTAAATATATTCTACTAATAATAATGTATCACCTGAATCTATTAATTCATTTGATACAGGAATCTATAAATACAAAAAAATATGATTTCCAATTTTGAACATGAGATGTCAGCTGTAAATAATGAATCATCGAGTTCATTAACTTCTAATGAAAAATGCAGCCAGGGAGATAAAAAGAAGATACAAATTCAAAATAAAAAGAAAAATAATGATGATACTACTAAAGTTAACAAAAATAATGCGCTAGCGAATTTGACAGTGGATTGCAGAACTGATCAAAATGAATCCGAAATAGGAACTAGTATTAATATGGATAATCAACAAAAGGACACTCAAACACCTAACAGAAAAAAGGAAGTAAAATATATAAATAGATACCATATAAGGAATATGAAACAAATATTTTAATAATTTGAACAGGAAAAACAAATATCGAAAATCTTGCAATATCCGAAAAGAAGATGTGGTTTTTATTGGTGGATTAAAACAACAATGCTAAGAAGAGGATATATTTAATCATTTATTTTCTATTATTAATCATAAAAACTATGTTTGCGAGAAACTAAAAACAAAAAATGGATCAAATTGTTTTAAAACTTGGTTGTGATCCTATTCTAAAACCCGATCTAAGGCCTGAAGGAATCGTAATTAAACAATATAGATTTAATGTTAACCGTAATGTGGAAAACAAAAATTTTCGGTCGGTAAATCTGTCAAAAATACTAACGTAAATAAAAGTAATAAAATAAAATCAACAAATGTGGAGGACCTATCCATATTTCATTTAAATATACAAAGCCTAAGTAAAAAAGTAAATGAACTTGAATTTACGCTTAAAAAATCTAACTTAAATAAAAATTCAGTCGTATGTTTAGGTAAGACGTGGATGTCCAAAGATGATTGTGATGCATTAGTGCTTCCAAATTATAATATTGTCGTTCTTTGCGAGATCAGAAAAGAAGCTTGGGGGTGTATGACTAATGTGCACTACCGGATTAAGGTTTAAAACTAGAGACGATATATCCAGCATGTCATCTGAATTAAATTGTGAACTTGCAGCTATTGAACTAATCGATTTTAATGTTATAATTATTACTTTGTGCCATGCCCCTACTGGTAATGTTATGCATTTTATAAATATACTTAATGATTTCTTTGAAAAAATTGATATTGAAAATAAGTACATTGTTTTAAATGGCGACTTCGACATCAATTTTAATATAGATAGTTCTAATAAATTGTAACTTTGTAACTTATTAAATTGTTATGGACTTGAATACTCAATAACTCAATAACACAAAAATAAATGTATTGATAATATTTTTACTAACATCAATTATAATTTTAAAACATTTGTTACTGAACCACATTTAAGCGACCATAAAGCATTTTTTTTGTTGAATTTGGTTCTCGTTTATTACAAGGTGAAACATTTTTAATATTAAGGGTTGTTTATAGAAAGGCACTTGGTTGGTTTCACAATTTTTACGATTTATTCCGACTAGTTTCGATTTTTACATCATTATCTAGGAATTCCTAAATTGTGAAACCAACCAAGTGCCTTTCTATAAACAACCCCTAAGACCATAAAGCAGTAGTAATAATTATTAAAGATTTAATAACTAAAATAATTAGAATCACTTTAGAATATAGAATAATTAATACTGAAACAAAAATGAACCTTATAGAAAAAAATTAAAAAAAACAGATGGGAATTTACTGACAAATAATCAATGTCAATAGATACAAAATTTGATGAATTTATTAAAACATTATTAAGAGCAATGGATGCAGCCTATCCTAAAAAATACAATCAAATGCAATGGAGCATCCCAAAATAAAAAAAATGGCTTATGTTAAAACAACTAACACTACATACAATAATTTGAATAATATGCATGAAAGGTTGATATTTCTATACGAGTGGAAAAGTAAATATCCAACTCAAAGAAACAGTGAAATTTATTATGAATACCGTAATAAATTCAGAGCAGAGATGACTGAGCAAAACAAAAGGCATAATGATAACTATATACTAAAATAAAAAAATAAATCAAAAGCAATTTGGAATGTAATAAAGAATAATAAGAAAAATAATATTTTAAAACCGGATTTGAAACCATTATGTGCAAATTACCTAAATTCATTAAATGCTTCTGTGGCTAAGGCAATTATTAATCAAATTCCTCTCAGTAACACGGATCCACGGGTAGGTATTAGTAATGAATATCGATCCAATTCATTTACTTTTAAAGAAATATCATATAACGATCTTAGGGATATAATAAATAAACTTAAAAACAAGACCAGTTTAGATGTTTACAAAATGAATTTAATTTCAATAAGCTTATAAGAAACTACATTAGTATACCTCTAACTAAAAATAATAAATGAAAGTATAAGGAGTGGTATGTCTCCTAAATGTTTAAAAATTGCCAGAATCGTTCCAATTTTCAAAAATGGTGATCACGAAAGGCCCGAAAACTATCGTCGGATTTCACTAGTTCCGATTGTTTCAAAAATTCAAAAATAACCAATATATAGGTACAATCTTCTGCGACTTATCTAAGACATTCGATTGCGTATCGCACTCCATTCTAATAAACAAATTAAAGAAATATGGTGTCAATAGAATAAGTTGTTCGTTACTGCAATCCTTCTTATCAGAAAGAAGTCATTTAACAAAGTTTAAGAATTAAAAATCCTCAATGGAAGATATGACATGTGGTGTTCCGCAGGGGTCATCATTGGGAAATTTATTATTTCTTATATATATGAATGATATTGTCATGTGTGATAATCAATCAAAGTTCATATTATTTGCAGATGATACGACAACTTTAAACAAATTTAAAAATATAGATGAACTATTACTAAAAATGGAACATACTCAATCGAATGCGCAAGAATGGTTTGAATCTAATCTTCTATGTTTGAATGCAAAAAAAAAAACAAATACAGTTATCTTTTCACTAAAAAACTGATACCCCAATAATCAATCCTAATAAAGTAAAATTTATATCCTATCCTAAATTGGCCTGGAAGGAACACATTGAATTTATAGTATCAAAACTGTCAAAAACAGTATAAATGCTTCGAAATTTAACAAAAACTGTCTCACTGGAAGTAACTTTAATTACGTATCATGCATTTTTTGAATCGGTAGTTAGGTATGCGATTATTTGTTGGGGCATTCGCCTCACGTGGAGAAAGTTTTTTAAATGCAAAGACGAACAGTAAGAGCGATAGCAGTACTAGGCTATAGGGCAGATGTTAGAAATACATTTGTTAAATTTAATGTTTTAACTTCCATCTATTTTCATAATTGAAAGTATTAGATTAATTAGTAATAATTTAATTAAATAAAGTCATCACTCTGATAATCATTCCAATTTTACCAGAAACAGAAAATCGACGTTGTAAAAAAATAATGTCGTCTTACTAAAAGTCAAAATGCTACGAACTTCTATGCTCCGAATTTTTTTAATA
Source organism: Ontholestes murinus (assembly GCA_963969525.1). NCBI lineage: Eukaryota > Metazoa > Arthropoda > Insecta > Coleoptera > Staphylinidae > Ontholestes > Ontholestes murinus. The sequence goes on from OZ018390.1 coordinate 28,943,307, forward strand.
AGTTGTCCGACAATCTTAAGAAGCTGCCTGTCAAATTATTACTCCAAAAAGTAAAATAAATTCTTATATCTAAATCATACTACGCATACAATGATTTTTTGAGGGATAAAACGATTAAATGGTAAAATAACATTATTATATTATGATAGTTATTAATAATTTAAAATTAAAATTTCATTCAAATCGAATAAAGCGTTCAATTGTTATAAACAAAAGAAATAAACATTTTTGAAACTTTGAAGGCAAATTCCGACTTAACCGTAAATTTTTGGATATAGATAAGTTGTGTTAAATCATCATATTTTGACCCCAGGAATCTATGGTCCCGCCATTTCCCCGCATTAACGGGACACCCTGTATAGGGAAAGTTAAAATATTGAGTGGTTTATTGCAGGAGTATGATTTGAAAACACAAAAGTTAGCACATTTGCAGTTTTTCTACAATAATGAAAGTAAATATAATGTCTAACTTGTCCCTGTTCATTTAATTCATAAGAAATGTGTTAAATATAATCGAAAGATATGTTATAGTTGGTCTATTTTCAATGGCAAGGAAATGTATACATAACATACAATGTACTACATTTTATAATCAAAAACTAACCTATAGGTATGATATTTCATTATAGGAATAGAAAAAATATATTGTTTGATCGATTTCTCATTTCATCAAAAATACCTAAATCAGATTCTAATACTCCTCTTTTCCGTTAATAGGTTAAGAATCAAAGCTAAATAATTATAAAGGTGCATTTAATTTTAAACATGAGGGTAAATACAGATCAATTAATTAAATAATATTGCAATTATATGTAAAAAAAAATCAATTTTATACATTGCTACCTAAAAAGACCAAGTGGCGAATGAACTGATTAATTTGCCACCTGATCATATTTCAAATTACCTAAATACTAATAATAATGTATCTTGCGTAGAAAAAGAAAGTTTCTGAAATAAATTCTTGCAGTTACCAAACGTATCAATTTTTGCAATCGTTCCAAGGCCACTTGGTAATTTTCTTATCCGTCCTCCATTCAGGAATATCGATTACCGCCCCATTTATCTCATTGTCCGCCTGGTAAACGATTCGAATTGTAGAAATGCAATCGGAGAAATTGAATGCGTTAAGTGTTTTTACTGTGTTTATCCCATTGTGAGTGAAAAGGTACCGCCGCCGATCGTCTATCTGATCTGGCAGATTCGCCATTATCTTCCATGTAAACTGATCCCGGTGCGGTTGATATATTCACTATTTGTCCATTGAAAACTCAAATGGCACCAGAGGAATAGAAATATGGACGGCCAATTTGGCATCTGCTGCGGAGGCAAATTGCCTTTACCATTTTCAATGGGGGCTGTAATTGTGCGAGTAGCCAGGGGTTTACGGTGGCGCCTAAATCAGATAGGAACAATAACACTCCGTTTTTTGAATCCTAGGTACGAGATTTGAAATTTCATAATCCATTAGTAGTTTTAGTTCTTTAGTAATATCACATAGTGATTTTTTTAATAGCGTTATGTTATATTTTTAAAGGTAATGTTTAATTATAATTAATTTATTCGAGTTATCCTTGAGATAATTATTTACGTATTTATTATTATTTGTTTTTTATATACAGGGTGAGTTTTTTTCTATGTTCTCTATGGGGATCTCGGAAACTATAAGAGATAGAGAAACGGTTAAATGGGGAAAGAAGTGTAGATTTATGAGACGAATAAAATTCCACTTTCAAAGTTTTCAAAAAAGTCAAGGGTAACTAGATATTTTGAAAAAGTAAAATGTGTCAATTTTTTCAAATCAATATATCTCGGTTATTATAACAGATATAAAAAAATAGTAAAGGACAAAGTTTTAGATAATTTTATGCAGATTAATAGAAAATTTTTATCGCCATTATTTTCCGAGATATGACGCAAACTTACATTTTTTAAATGGAAACCCTAGCTGGCTGTGACCTCATTCAAAAGGTAATTTTTTTCTCTGTAATCCAATATGGCATACGACATAGTTATTTCTAAAAATAAGTGAGTTATAGTCATTTTAAATTTTATTATAAAAAAAAAATGGGCAGCCATGAAAAAGGTGCAAGTAAAACAATTGCAGTTGTTTATAATAATAGCAATATTGTAATTATTCGTTTTACAGAGATAAACCAAAATGAAACAACAGCATAAAGTAATTCTGTAATTATCAACATATCAATGGAAAAGAAATTTTAATATTAAAAAGATATGGTCAAAGAGTCCACTATTAATACTATTATGACATAAATTATATCTTTTTAAAATAGAATTTTTGGGTTTTTTGACTATTCTCATGTAAATTGAATTAAATGTTTCAATAACAGCTAGTTTATGATCGTCCACGGATTCATATGAATTTTGATATACTTTGTTCTTTTCATAACCCCACAGAAAAAAATCTAAAATCGGGAGTTCTAGGTGGCTCTGGGATTGGTTTATTTTTTCCCACTTATGAGTTAGGAAAAGCATCATTTAAATAATTCGTAAAGCCAACATGTTATGAGCACCGTCATATTGAAACCATTTCAATCTTGCTTGTAATGATAAATGTAAATAACCTAACGTATCTTCAAATGTTTTCTAAAGAAAATGAAAGTAATCATTTCCACTTAGTGAGCTTTCAAAAATATATGGACCGAGAATTCTTAATCCAAACACATCATAGATTAAACCCAAATTTAATTTGTAGTTTTCTCTGTGAAACTTCTCGTGGATTCTCTTGAGTTTATCTATGTTCATTGTGGCGATTAAAAATACCACAATTAGTGAATCGCGATTCATCTGTTTATAATATTTTTGTAAGAAACATACTATCCTCTTAACAAATAAGTTTATACAACATACAGAAGGCCATTTGATCATTACAAAATTATCATTCTTTATGCGCATTTTTCATTTTTGTTTAACTTTGTAAAACTAATAATTTTAATATTGCTATTATTATAAACAACTGCAATTATTTTACTTTCATCTTTTTCATGGCTACCCATTTTTTAAATATAATAAAACTTAAAATGACTATAACTCACTTATTTTTAGAAATAACTATGTCGTATGTCATACTGGATTAAAGAGAAAAAAATGACCTTTTGAATGAGGTCATAGCCAACTATGGTTTCTATTTAAAAAAATGTAAGTTTGCATCATATCTCGGAAAATAATGGCGATAAAATTTTTTTGATTTATTAATCTGCATAAAATTATCTAAAACTTTGTCCTTTACAGTTTTTTTCTATCTGTTATAATAACCGAGATATATGGATTTGAAAAAATTGACACATTTTACTTTTTTCAAAATATCTAGTTACCCTTGACTTTTTTGAAAACTTTGAAAATGGAATTTTATTCGTCTCGTAAATCTACACTTTTTTCCCCATTTAACCGTTTCTCTATCTCTTATAGTTTCCGAGATCCCTATAGAGAACATCTAAAAAAACTCACCCTGTATACATCTGTAACACAGATTCTTTTTAAATTATCTAATTAAATATATTTATTCGCTCTTAAACTAATTGAGGAACAAAATGTCGTTCTGTAAACGTTTCGTAACAAAATAATTATTCGTATCTTAACAGGCTTACGAAAGTAATCTGCAAAATAATATCTTCACATTAGACCACCCTTAGCCGGTGATTATTAATAGTGTTTTTAAATAATAAATTTATGACATTTTGAGGAACGTTAATTTGATAATTGTTTATTACAATTAAATAATCATTTGTTTATTATTACTGTAGCCGATATAGTGTACACTTCTATACTTTTACTATAATCAATATAAAGTAATTTTGAAATAATGTATAAGATCCATAGTGTTTATTGGCATCTTAACGTTTTGTCGAATTTAAACTATAAACATGTATTACAATAGATTATTCAGCCAAAAATTAAACAATGAATTAAATTCTCACTTAACCCACGTTGTAACATTTTTGTGTTAATTAGAGGTTAATTATACACGGTTGAAACTAGTCTGTGAAATATAAAAATTGTGAAACAGCACCAGGTGTTTAATTAACCTCTAATTAAAAATTAAACCAATTATTTAGTGCACTTAATATCCTTTTAGATTAGTCCAAACCAATGTTTTGACAAATTGAAAAAATGCCGATGAGGTCTCTACTTTTATCACTAGGTAATAACTAATTTGTTAATTAACTAAAACTATTAAAACTTCACCCCTATGGCTATGTCAATGATAGTTTGAAGATTTTACTACATGGCCCAGATCAGTTGAACATTCATTTCATAAAATAAATTTCAAATTTCTAAATAATACATTTCAATAAAATTCATTTAAACATACACTCCATAATAAACGTTTCGATCCTTAGTGCATGTCTTAGGTAGGCTATTTTGAGACATTTGATCGCCGTTCGCACTTGCCTTTCAGTGTTGGTTCTTCGAAGTGCTTCAGTGTTTGTTATGTGGTCGATAATCCTTCTATGCTTCGATGGAGTTCATACTACTTTCAGCAATTAACTAATCTTTGTCGTTACTTTAGATAATAGAAAGATTACCTTATTGTATTAAATGACACGCGTATTAGTTATATGAGGCTCTTGATCTCGATTTTTTTATCCAAATTTTTACGTGACTATAACCTGAGGTATTTAAAGTTAGCCACCTTTTCAATCAATTTCATGTAAAGACTAACATTATATTCTACGTGGCTGAATACCATGAATTTAGTTTTAGTGGTATTTATCTTGAGACCGTATCTTTCGCCAGTTTGGTAGATTCTGTTGAGAAATAGCTGAAGCTCTTCTATACTCAAGATACTCAAGGCCTGTATGATCGTATCATCGGCTTATCTTATAGTTGCTATGAACAGACCGTTCACTTTTACTCCAATTAGAAGTATTTCAAGGGCATCTTTGAGAACTAAATCGGAATAGAGATCTAATAAAAGCGGCGAGAGGATAGGATCCCATCGGACTCCTTTCTGTTGTTTGATGTTACTATCCCAAAGTTTAGTTATGTTAAGAGGTCTATCTTCAATACAGTCATTAATTTATTTAGAGACAAATTCTACAAATGCTGACACTTCCTAACGCGTCTTAAGTTGATACCGCAGCATAAAATTTTGATAGTTTTGAATTAAATTGTGACGTATTTAAATGTATTATTAACCTCTCCAATAGTTCTAAACTAATTTTGAGAACTATAGTTCCTGATATATAAGTAGTTCCATTTAATTTCCAGAGATGGAAATAGTGATTTTATAGAATTTGTTTATTTGTACTAAACAAATTAAGTAGATCTAGAACTCATGAACCTATTCCACTATCAAAACTAGCAGAAGCAATTAATTTAATTTAATGAATTTAATGAAAACAGTCTAATTTAAATTTGTTCATAACTTTATTATGTTATATTCACTTTCAAACAATCTAAAGTACATTTTATCATTTATTAGTTTATTCAATAGAAATAATTTCATTCAAATTAGTGTTGCTTTGGTAGTTGTACTATTTGTAACCCGCAAATTACTTTTGTATCATTCAATATCTATCGAGGTATTAGCCAGAGAAGTAGTTGTTTCAACAAGAAATTTGTAGTCTTAATGAGATTCATTGTTGTAGATTCACGAAAAGTTTTCATATTTTTAAATTATTAGTTATTTTTCTACAATGAACTAAAGGATTTTAATATATATTTTTTCAATTACATAGCCTGTAAAATAATTCTTAAAAAAGTTGGAATATATCTAAACAAATACAATGATCATTGCAATATCGAGCCATCTGTTCTTCAAATACGTTCTTATATGTATACTTAATTACAGAAGGGCAATTGAAAAGATTTTGGTTTACTTTTAAATAACATTTTAATCTATTATATAGTATATCTAATCTAGGTTTAGAATATTTATAGCATTGATTTTTACTTTCCCTGTATAGAATTTACATCAATATTTTTTGAAAAATATTTTTAACTGAAAATCCGTTTTGAGTTCCCTTAAGGCCATTCTAGTAATTTCTGGGAAAAAAATCTGTCTGGTTGTCTGTCGGTGGATGCTGTATCTCAAAAACCAAGTATTATTTTGAAATTAAACTTTAAACTTCAGTTAAAGAAAAATAGAAGGAAAGTACTTATGATGGCCACATCACCATTTTTTATTTTAAGCATCAATGTATTTTGGTGGTAATTGTATTATATATTTTTTAATGCTTTTTGTCTTCTCGCTATAGAATAATATTTGTTTATTTTCTTAGATCTCATAAAAGAAGTCGTAAACGGTACCTTTGGTTATTGTAATAATACTAATACTGTTGTATACATAAACTTTGTGTTACAGGCTTCAGTATAAATACTGTTAAATAACAACGCGTTGTCGCTATTTTTATAAGAATATATATTTTAGATTTCAGCTCAACCACATTTTACTTCAAAAAGCTTTGTCATTTTCCTTTAGCATGGTGATGAGAACTGTATGTATTGTAATCTATTTCTTCAAAAATTATTTAACAGTGGCAAGTTTATATTCATTTACTTCTAGAAATTATAGACTAGCTATTTTAAACAGAAATTCCGTTCTGTTCTTCTGAATCTGAGGATTCACTAAACAGTTTGAGAATAAAGGCGTCTATGAGTTTTAGCTTTAAGTCAAGTATCAATATGAAAAAAAAAGTACAACATTATCAGCATTATTGCACTGTTGTTTAAAAGTATTCTAAAGTGCAATTATAGATTTATCTTCTTTGAATCTCAGATTTCATCTTTTTGTAACTAACTTTCTCTCACGCAACGCCACACATTTTTGCTACATTTCTTCAATTGAATTGATTAACCTTTTATAAATTTTAGTCATTAGTCATTTATTTCAACGGGTAATAAAAGGCAAACACTTATTATTGGTAATAAGTTTCACATGCTTAAACCTAAAATTAAAATTTGCAAATATGCAAATCGGCAATTTATAACTAAATATTATTGAAGTCCATTTTACACAGAAAATGAAGCTCTGCGAGCTATATTCTCTTCTGGCTGCAACCACAGCTGCAACAATTGTATCAAATTTGGGTTTAGAATCAAACACTTTAACTTTTTATCTTTTCAAAAAATGTGATCGTGTACAGTTTGGTATAAAACTAATATATGTCAGATATTCTCACATTTCAAACAATAATTTTGTATAACAACTTCCTGTTTAGCTAAGAATAATCCTAAAGCAATGAAACAATTCATTATAATTTAAGAGATATTATTGGAAACACTTCAGGCGTTATAAATATAAAATTTAATCAAAACGAATATAACAAAATCTTTGAGCTAATTATTTCTTCAATTTGGAACATTCTATAACGTACTTATAAATTCCATAACTACGATTGTATTTTAGATTTTTAGAAATAGTTTAGGCAATGTTCCAAATATATGAACTGCAATGTATTTTTGATATATTTATTGTTAATTATTAACTTGACATATTTCACATTTAAGGTTAAGATGTCTTCATCATAGTATATTCTGTGGCTATTCATATAACTTGCTTTTCTTTTTATATTAGTTATTAACAGGTTATGATTGAACTTCAAAGAAGTTTAGCCCCAACTTAGTTTTGTGTCAATTATAATTCCAAGAAAATCGAAAACGAAATAAACTATTTTGAATTTTAGGTGTCTATTTCATACATCGTTTAATTTAATTTAAGAATATGAGGTGGGATTTTTAGAAATCGCATTTAACTAATGCGATCAAGTCAAATCGAATATTATTTTAATTTATCATCAATCTTTGGACGCTACTAAACTTGAACCTAAATCTAAATCCACTTTCATTAGAAACAAATTTTCTTATTTATTTTCTAAAATACTATTATCTTTAAAAATAAAATTAAGAAGACTTTGTGAAAAGATTGAATTATTGTTTCCCTGGCAACCACAGCCACTGACCGGTTTTGATTAATTTTGGATCACTTTAGTGTAACGCAGTTGAAGACAAGAAAGCAGTGTTATATTATGTTTTAAAATCCTGAGTATCCGCAAATCTTAATGGTTTTTGTAAATTTAAAAGTGTAATTTATTAAAAACTGCATGGAAATATAAAATTCTCTACAAGAAAATTAATTAATATTAAATTTTATTGCGTTAGACAAGAGAATAACTAACTACACGCTTATATAGAAAATATTTGATTTAAAAACGTTCTAAAAATCTATATAATTAAGTGTAATGCTTATTACAGCATATATGAAACTTCTAAAATGCAGGCAGATTTTAAGAGGTGTACTCATTTAGTATAAGTAATTCAATGCGAGTCCTGGTTTTAAGATTTTCAATATTTTGAATGGTTTTCTTTTAAATAAGGCTGAACATAAATAAGTAGATATCTTAAATGCCACATAATCCTATTACAATTCCCGTCCAATCAACCAGGAAGAAATTATACTCTTATACATATTAATAGCAAGTGTTATATATTATATAATCGATACTTGTTTTGCTACTCTCTTGATGGAACCAAATTTTCAAATTAGGAGAAGTAAAACTCTTGTTATGTTCCATTTCTTTATTTTCAGATAACTGACACGTATTTCGGTCCTTGCGGATCACTATAAAAGTTAAAACTAAATTAAAATAAAGAAATGGAACATAACAAGAGTTTTACTTCTAATTATATATTATATTATTACCGTATAATACACTTGATTGGCTGTAGATACGTTTCTTATGCTAGGCCTAAATGGCCAAATTACATCAACAAAAAAGTTCAATGAATGTTTTTTAGAGAATAAATTAATTCATTTCTCTAAGAGTTTAGATGTATTTTCCTTGTTCAAAAATATATGATCTATGGCTTATTTATTTGCCACACTTTGAAACCCAAAATTGTTTAGATTTTGAAACTTCTGAAGTTCAGAGCCTCTTGTAAAACAGGTCCATGGCTTGCCTCCCTTTAAATTATTTATATTGAATGCTTGTCAAATAATAAACTGGCCTTCTATTTCTCGAATAGAAATATGATTTACCACAACTTAAGTACTTTTATATGAATTTTAAATACTCACCTTCAAGAAAATTCGGGAAATATTTTATTATCACCGTTGAAACACGTCTTTAGACAACATTTAGAATATACCTTCTTTTCTACCTTACACTTCTATCACCTTCTCACAAAAACAATATATATGTTTTGGTCAACATTTATTTTAAATTTACATGATTGCATTTGGTTTTATATGAAAATAAATTTATGTATATCTTTATACATTGTAGCTTGTTTATTATTTGAATATAGAGTAATATTTTAATTAATTCATCTTTGGCTCTCATAATTTTGATAGTTATCATCGTATCCCTTTTGGTATTTTTATTGAGAAGAGAAATCCTTTTCTTAAATATGTAGTATTTTAAATTGGCTGCTTGAGTTACGTCAAGATCAAATTAATTTGACGAATAAAGCACTAATAACCTTTCTTCACAATTTTATTTGATTTACCAAATGTACATTTCGGACACAAAGTGACCATTATCATTATTCAAAATGTACATTTGATAAATCAAATAAAATTGTGAAGAAAGATTATTAGTGCTTTATTCGTCAAATGTAGTATTTTATTAAATTAATATATAATTTTTTTCTATATAATAAAATATTAGGCTTTAACTGTGTGTACGTTTTTATTAAAACTTCTACCTTGTACTAGAATAATAAATAATAAAATTAGACAATTATATTTAAAACAATGTATTTAGAGACTTTTTTATTTATTATCTCTTATTTTAAGAATAAGGTTATTGTTGTTGTTTTATTTATTGTACATTTTTTAAACATACATTTAAAAACAGATACATTACAAAAACATACATAAAATTTTGGATGAAAGAAGCCCGGGCGGAGTTCGTATTAAAAATAGGTTCTTCCACTCAAGCTCTCATATTAAGAAGCTGGCATCATATTCTACATCTGGAATCGATTATTGTTTGCTTTATATTAGTTATGATTTAGCAACAACAAAAAATAAACACCTAAATTGTTAATATTATTTTATAACGATTTTTAAAGGCGTTCTATATTTTTTCTTGTAATTATAACTAGTAATAATTTTACTAATTAATAATAATCCGACGAATAATGTTGATATGTTGCAACAACAGCCTCTTTAGCTCAGTGGTAGAGCACTGGTCTCGTAAACCAGGGGTCGTGAGTTCAAACCTCACAGGAGGCAGAGCTAGTTTTGTTTGCGCGCAATTTATATAAATTTGCTATGATTGTGTTACATATCAATAAATTATTCTGTATTTGAATATTCTATCTATATTTCATGAAAGTTTTGCACTACACAATAAAAATAATTTATAAAATCTATCGCGCACATCCACAGAAATTCTATTGTATTTCGTTTGTGGCTTAAGTGACAATAAAGACAATCAAACAATCAATCAACCTAGCTCTCAAAACCATTACAGATTTATTCCTAACATTTGAAATGTCGCAAATGCGGCGACAACGGAGTGCAAAGGGTTAAATGTTGCAATAGTAAGATATAATTATAGAAGTAGTTAAAACTCGAATGTTAGTAAAATGCAATTCTGCCTCCCTGAACATATTACAAAATAAGAATTTTAATTTAAAAAATGTCTGTCTGTCTTACTAATACGCATACATTTATTAAAAAATATCGCATTTTTAATGAAGTTTATGAGACATGTGAAAGTCAAACTAATAAAGTATTGCTATTTGCATGTTTTATTTACACATTTACTCTATCTGTGTAAGGATAAATAATCATAAATAAATAAATAAAAGTGGCTTTATATAATTTCTATATCAATACTTCTTGAGATTTTCATTATTATAGGCGTAGCATTTATTACATTAAGTTGGTTATTAAGCTGCCTAATAATTAAGAAATAAATACTTTCCACGAAAATTATAGTGGTAGTTCAGTTTAAAGAGTAAATGAAAGTACTTTTGTCATTTTTATACCACTATTTATTACATAATATACATAAACAAATAATATATAATCAATTTTTTATCATAACTGTAGTTATGATACAAGGTATTAACAATTTATAGGTAAGATACAAAATTTTGATGAACCTAATTGGAGGAGGAATTAAAAGATTAACTACATTAGATTACGGGTAGCATTGCAAACGATCTGCTCATTAAGCAGATTCGTGTTAATATTATTGCTTTGTCTGCAAAAGATTAAGGCTTTGTTCTTTTCTAATCGCTTCCTGTAGTGAAATCACTTATTTCCACATATAACAAATTAAAATTTTTATCTACGATTGCTTAGATAAGTGACGAATTTGACATTCATTTGAGTTACGTAATGAAACTCATTACCTAACTAGTGAGGTAATGAAATCAAAAAACACACTCATTTTTTAATACCAACTAACGATCAAATTTATTAAACAATTATCATCAGCTTCTTGTAAAAATCGGGTTATATGTTGTTTTGTTAAAATATTGGATTTTTTCGGTTTATATCCTTCCGACTGCCTCTTCAGAAATGCGACCAATTGAATAAATTTACTGATATGTACATTTTTCTTTATGGATATCATCGCACGTATCATCGAGTAATATGCCTACAGACTTGAAGGTTTATAGCGTTTCGAAATATTTTCAAAATATACTAGAAGTACCTTTTCACTTGCTTCATTTTTTATTTTCTTCTCATCGTACCATTTCCGCAAACATTCATAAGCTTGCTCATATTTAATTTTTGATTTTTCCGGCAATAACGTTGAAACTACCTGCGTGGCCGATTCTTCGATATCCGAAGGCAGAGATTCGGAGTCCATCATTATTTCACAGAAAAATAGAAATTAGAAAATTAATTCTTGAAGTTTTGACTTAAATTGTTGACATTCAAATTACATGTTGCTATGGTTCTATATATATACTATGATATTCCGATTTTTCGTCGAATTCAATTCAAAAGTATAATTTCCGTAATTCTGAGCAGTCGTAGATAAAAAGTTGTATCTAATACGTGGGATAAGGCATATTAACTGAGACTCATGCTCTTACTTCGACTCGGGCTACGCCCTCGTCTCAGCAACTCACCGCATTCGTGCTCTTAATGATGCTCTTATCCCACTAGTTAGATAAATAACTATTACAAACCTTTAAAAAATGTATTTAGGTTAAAACAACTCATTCATAAATCAAGGTAGTATTTCTGTAATAAGTAATGTGGTGTAAAATATATAAAAATCAAAGTATAACCACAATTATATTTATGTGAGAAATCACCTATACTGTATGTAGTGGTTCTTCATGCTTAAAATTGTCAAATTTTACCAATAATGTGTTCTACTGGATCTATTCATTTTTATCGTTATCTCTTTCCTTTCATCTACTTGGATGGCAGATACTTATTAAAAGAGGTAGTTTAAAAGAAAGTGCACTTTGTTGATATCTCCCACAGGATATATTAGTGACTATAGTTTCAACATTTTCAACATGACAAATAAATCCTGCGTTAATATTACACAAAGTGCAATTTCTTTAAAGTTCCTGTAAATTATAATTAATTTTTAATTTATTCAGTTTCCTGACATATGTTTTAACAATTACTTGTCATTTTCAAAGGTGTGTAGTAGTAGGTAGCGTTACATTTAGTATTTATTGTACCTTTTACACACTTAATGGTATTAATAAATTGTGCCTATTATGTGATGATGGCAATTTACTAGGCAGTATCTTATTGATTGTTAAGTACCCTGATCTTAATATTAATGAGATCCTTTTGTCTTTTTTTCGGACTTAAAATTTTTTTTAATAACAAATTAATCAGTTCAATCGATGAAAGTATTATCTAATAGTAAATTATTGTTTAATTTTTAACAACAGGTGTGGCACACATTTGTTTGCTTTAACAGACTCTCCGACATTATCAGTACTGAAGTAAATCAAAATTAAAAAACTGATCCGTAGTTGTTGAAATAGATAGCCATAATAAATGTTATATTATTTCATAGTTATACTTTATTTGTTAATTTGCACTTCTTCTTTTAGTATATTTTTTCTTTACTTAACCGTTAACCTTGAATTTTAATCTTTTGTGCGTGTATGGAGTATTTTATAAAAAAAAAACAAGTCGATAATTTACCTAATGAGCAATGCCTGGACTTAAGTTGATGATATCACTATTCCTTAAAATATTTTGTGCTTGATGTTAGCTAACGTTATATTAAATATTTACTTACTTATATTAAATACTTACTTACTTTTCATTCTCCTTTTTACAAAATCTATAAATGGTATCAATTCACTTTGTATATTTATCTACGATCGTACAGAAAGTAGACGCTTTTTGCATCATTTTTCATTGTAAAAGTGGCTTTTTAAAGCACTAGTGCTTTTTTACGTTTTTATTGCACGGTAATGTCAAACTGTTTTTATTGCACAGAATTGTCAAATTTGACAGATGAATATATTTCGACGAAAAACTTAATTTTTTATTAATTGATACAAATAACTAATAAACTATAAATAAAATATATAATACAAACCACATGGCAGATTTAAGAACTCTGAAGATTTCATTTAATGCAATTTGAAGCGATTACAATAAAGCGAACATTTTTTCCATAAATAATAATGGCGGCCGACATTTGTGCAACTTGTTTACTGGTTGCTAAGTAACGTTTTCATTAGTGCACTGCGGGTAAAATATGTTTTCATTAATTGAATTATTGAAATGGCATTAAAATATTACTCATATGAATATATTCTTTGAAATCCTTTACGATCGAAGATAAAATTTTGTAAGGCACACGTGTAAAAAGTTTCTTTATTGCACTCCTGGCTTTAAAAAAACTCGCTCGTTCCTCGCTCGTGTTTTTAAACGCCAGTTCGTGCAATAAAGCATCACTTTTTACACTTGTACCTTAAATAACTATTATTTCAAGTGATCCTGCCAGATGAATTATTAGGTCCTTTTCTCGAATTTATATTGGTTTTGACTTGATGTGAGTTTTCAATATGATGATTTGCACCTTTTTTCCCTTTTAGAACTATTTTCCTTTTGTTGTTATTTTCGGTAGCTGATAAATGTTCTGTGCCGGAAATAGGAGCCTAAGCTCAGTAATTTACAAGCACATAAGATTAGTAGTAACTAATAATTAAATATTATTTTTTCTTTCATTTGCTTAGATTAATAAGTAAACCTTATTAGTACAGCTCCTCAATACCACTAATTAAATAATCTTTTGTACCATATTTCTCTTCTTAAAAAAATCAAGATTCTGCATAAAATCTATAAACTAACTTAAGTTGATGATATCACCATACCTCCAATTATTTTATGTCTTTTGGTAGCTATCTTGAAAGTGAAATATAACAAAAAGTCAACTATACATAATCAAAGTATACTTTAATGACTTACATACATACGTACAATTACATTATATCTAATTAACTCCAGCATGTTTCAAATATCATTTTAATTTTTATAGAAAATTATATAAACATTGATTCGAAGGAGTATGTTAAAGCAAAATAATTTTAAATCTTGAGCTCGAAACTGGGATTTGTAATTGAGGACATTTAAGGGTTGTAACTTCACTTATTTCTTCGGTACAAATAATATTTTTTAATATATTTAATTAATACATGAGACTTCTAGACAGACAAGGTTACTGATTTTATGTATTCTAAACATTTCATATAGGAAGTGATCTTATGGATTTACTGTCTCCAAATATTGTTTGGATAATTTAATTTACGTAAAGATGATTATAACACCTAAAACCTTTCCTCATTATTTTATTTGTCACCAGGTGTACAAAGGTTTTTATGTGATTTATTTCAGTTAAATTTTATTGTTTGATTGGATTTGTTTCAAGATTCTTTATTCAACATACTTCACTCTGAATAGCATTTTTGGCATCTTCGCCTTTTACTTTTGTTGATTATTATAATTAAAACTGTGTTAAATATTACCACTCGAAAAAAATAGGTAATAACCATTAATAATAATTATGGTCACAAATACTTTTAATAAACAGCAAAGATGTAAAATCGAGCGTTAGTTATAAAGTCATCGGCTTCTTTAGCTCAGTGGTAGAGCACTGGTCTCGTAAACCAGGGGTCGTGAGTTCAAACCTCACAGGAGGCAACTAGTAATTTTGATAAAATTAACTGAGGTAAGGAAAATTGTTGGAATAGACCGTAAACTTAAACATCAGGTACTGCAAATGTATTGTCTAATACAAGATGTTTAATATTAATAAAATGCAATTAAAAAGTGTTAAGATTACATATTTGCTACATTAAATAATAATAATAATAATGTTAATGATTTATTCACGCATTTCTGCGATCAAACTATGGTAATTAAATACGACTTATCTATATACAAAAGTTTACGGTAGTCTTTAAAGTTCTGACTGAAATTTATAATTCTTATAATCATATATATATATATATATATATAGTACATCATTTCAGTTACAATGGCCGTCCTAATTAACAAGAAGTATAAAAACAGTAGTATCAAGGCACAAAACCTAATTTATTTTTTATTGGTGCACCTTAAATTAAACAAAAGCCTACCTGAAAGATAAATTCATTTGAAAGCTTCTTTGTCTCTTAATAATGTTAGATATCTTGTACGGTTGTCCCGCATGAGTTGTGATAAATCATCAAATTATAATCCGAGGAATCTGTGGTTCAGCCAATTCTCCACAATAAAAGGACACAATCTCCAGATCTGAAAGCACGTTAAACGTATTTAGGTATCATGTGCTGCAGGAGGAACGTGAGCATCTAGATTCTACTATGCCTGAATGGCCCAGTTGATAGAGCACTGGATTAGAAAATAAGACGTTATGGGTTAAAATCATATTCAGGAGTTTTTTTTAGAAGTTCTCTATGGAATCTCGAAAACTATAATAGATAGAAACGGTTAAGTAGGAAAAGAAGTGTAGTTTTACGAGACAAATAAAATTGTACTTTCAAGGTTTTCAAATAACAGTAACTAGATATTAAAAAAAGTAAAATGTGTCAATTATTTTCAAATCCATAAATCTCGGTTATTCATCTAGAAAGTAAAAAACTGTAAAGAACAATGTTGTAGATAATTTTACGCAGATTAATAAAATATATTCATAAAAATTTTCACTATAATTTCTATAAAAATTGAAACTACAGTTGAGTATGGCCTCAGTCGAAGTATTCGATATAAGATATTCTATTTAACGGTTTTTCTAAAAATAAATCAGTTAAATTTATAGCACAAACCAAAATAAAATATTGAAACTATCTCCCCAATTTTATTGAATTTTCTTGTGAATTTAAAGATTTCTAATGTATAAATTATTCGGGATTCATAAAGGAGAATTAATTTTATAACATATACTGAAGAAATTGTGTTTTTGGGAATTGCTTTTTTTTGTATGTTTGGCGTTCGAACAGAAAAATTTAAAAATGGCTGCTGTAGCAATTGTTTTCAAGTAAGGAAAGAGAATCATTTTAATAGATTTTGCAAATATTGTAAAAATATCAATTATATTTCCAAGTGTTGCAGCTTTAACAAATAAAATCGAATTAAATTCCCTACCCAGTTTCATCAAATTAAAAGATGGATTTTGTTTAATTTAATGCGATCAATTAAAGGAGAATATACTTTTAGCAATTGTTTTCAAGTAAGGCCAGATAATCTATATTTTAACAGATTTTGTAAAAATCGTAACAATGTCAGTTATATTTTCAATTTTTGCAGATTTAACAAAAACATAGAATTAAATTCTCTACCCAGTTTCATTAATGTTTAAGATTGATTTTGTATAAATTATTGCGACACGTTAAAGGAGAATGTACTTTTAATATAATATATATTGTGAAAATCGTGTTTGGGACAATTGATTTTATATTGAAAGAGGACCCCTATACAACTGTATTAAATTTTATAACCATCTACCAGAATACATAAAAAAAGAAAATAATTATAACAAGATCAAAAGAATGTCGTATGAATTATTATGCACGTTGGAGCCATATAATGTGGACGCGTATCTAAACAACACATGTAACATTTAATTCAAGTTTTCTCCTATGTTGACGTATTTCCATGCCTTTGTTGTGTATATAAATTATATTTGTATGAAATGCCCGATAGCCAAGAGGAAAGTGACAAGAGCAAATAAGAAAGCAACAACAACAACCATACAAAAAGAAATGGTCCATAATGAATACACAAGATGCAGGAAAGATCTACAGGACAAAATTCAAACAGCGAAACGCAACATACTTTTAGCAATTGTTTTCAAGTAAGGCCAGATAATCTATATTTTAACAGATTTTGTAAAAATCGTAACAATGTCAGTTATATTTTCAATTTTTGCAGATTTAACAAAAACATAGAATTAAATTCTCTACCCAGTTTCATTAATGTTTAAGATTGATTTTGTATAAATTATTGCGACACGTTAAAGGAGAATGTACTTTTAATATAATATATATTGTGAAAATCGTGTTTGGGACAATTGATTTTATATTGAAAGAGGACCCCTATACAACTGTATTAAATTTTATAACCATCTACCAGAATACATAAAAAAAGAAAATAATTATAACAAGATCAAAAGAATGTCGTATGAATTATTATGCACGTTGGAGCCATATAATGTGGACGCGTATCTAAACAACACATGTAACATTTAATTCAAGTTTTCTCCTATGTTGACGTATTTCCATGCCTTTGTTGTGTATATAAATTATATTTGTATTGTAACGGTCATATTTCCATGCCGTTCCAATTTATATTTCGCGCGCAATTAATTGAGGCACTAGGGAAATATGGTAGGCCGTGGATATTCACGGCGGGCCGTGGAAAGATTGTTTAAAAAAAAAGACGGGCGGCGTGAGTTGGGCATTGACGCGCGGGCAGCGCACAGTGTGTCAAAACACCGATCTAGAAGGAAATAATTCAATTTTTTCAAGTCAATTCTAAATACTAATTACCATTCCATTCTCATGTTGAATAGTCAGCGCTTGTATCAACACAGTCTTTATACACTAATAACGTCAAACGATCGCTAGGACCGCTAGTAAAGCACGCACGGCGTCTCCATTGCATTTACATTTGTCAAACATTTTCTTGATTGACGATTTAATAACTTCCTAATATAAAGAGATATTCCCGATCTGCAAAATGGAAACAATGGTTAAAGGTGTGTTCTAAACCTTCAAGTTATAGATAATAAGATAAATTTATTTGTTTTTTCGTGTTTTATGTTTACGCAGATAGACAATTTTTTCCTGTATTTATCATATTCGGCAAAGGTTATAAAAAAATCCCCACAAAACCCCACTGTGATATTTGTTGCATTATAACCTTTAAACATTCAGCAACCCTATATGCAAAACTCAACTGCTAGTATTTGCTAATATCAAAGTTATGTTAAATTTTCAGAGCCGACGACCTTACTTTTTACGGAGACGTATGTTTGATATATGGGTAAATAGCAAAAATACGTCTCGCAATAGAAACCTGAAGGCTTTTGTTGTCTCATATTTTAATTTGCAAGATGACAATGAGGATATTGACAAACAAATGAATTTACTAATATCACGTTTTATATCAAAAATAAATATTCGTTGGACTAAATGTCGACGAATAGAGAGTGTATTTCTAAACTCTTATTCGGCTGGCTTGATAGAGATTTTACAATTCCAGAAGGAATTATTAACAAAAATATTAAAGGTAAAGAAGATACTAGAGGTAGAGGTCGTCCTTGTAAACTTTTTACCGAATGCGGTTCTAAATCTAAAATAAATTAAACTAAAGAATTTTTGGAGACAAAAAGTTGTAAAGAAATTTATACGGCAGCTGAGATGAGTCTTCGAGCTTCAGGCAAGAGAGATGCAGCTGCTATTTTCAATGAAGTGTCATCTGGATCTGCACAGGTAGCTACTCAAATTAAAGAAGCTAGGATACAAGTTGCGTCAAAACCAATAAAATATACGGATGAAGAGGCATTGGCTTACTTTTTAGATGCAGGCCATTCGGTTCATACATATAAATTAAGCCAAACACAGGCTAAGCAAGGTCATGATCTTTACCCGCCGTATTATGTTATACGCAAAACAAAAGAATTATGTTATCCACTTCAGGATAGTGTTTCAATAAGTGAAACGTTTGCAGAAATAAAATTACAAAGCATTATAGATTTTACCGTAAAACGACTAATTAAAATGCAAGAAGTTGTTATTAATAGTATCTTACCGGATTTGTGCAACCATTTATTATTAATTTGTAAATGGGGGTGTGACGGTACTGGGGGTCACAGTTTATATAAACAAAAATTTACGGAACATAACAATAATACTTGTACAGACGAATATTTATTTGTAATTTGTTTTGTACCGCTTCAACATTCGTCGACAAGGTATTGTCGTCCAATTAAATTATTTTTTGCAAAAGAGTCGCCTGCTCTTATTAAAGCAGAAACTGAGAAAATTAAACAACAAATATGTTTTATCTCCCACTACTTTAGACATTTCTAACTCAAAATTATCAGTAAAGACGACTCTTATTTTAACAATGGTTGATGGCAAAGTTTGTAACGCATTAGCTGATAATAAGTCGACTCAAAATTGTTATATTTGTGGTGCTACACCAAAAATGATGAATAAGAAAGATAAACGTAAAATGATACCTAATTTGGATATGTATGCATTTGGTATATCCAGTTTACATGCGTGGATTCGTAGTTTCGAATGTTTGTTGCATGTATCGTATAGATTGCACATCAAAAAATGGCAAATTAAAGACTCTGCTGACAAAATCGAATTTCAGCGAAGAAAGACAAATTTAAGCAGATAGTCTTATTGTAGATCGACCGAAACAAGGTGGTGGAAATACCAACGATGGTAATACCGCGCGTAGATTTTTTAAAGATCCTGTTAAGAGCGCTGAAATTACTGGTATTAATGAAAATTTAATTCGACGACTTGGTGTAATTTTACAAACACTTTCTTGTTGCTATGAAATAAATATCAATGCGTTTGCAAATTACGTGGAAGATACGCGACAATTGTATATTAATTTATATCCGTGGTATTTTATGCCCACAAGCGTTCACAAAATTTTAGTTCATGGCCCAGCAATTGTCAATTCATGTATCTTACCGATAGGACAAATGTCTAAAGAAGCTATGGAAGCTAGGAATAAAGATTGTAGACGTTATAGAGAGCATTGCACTAGAAAAATATCTAGATGGCACACAAATAGAGACCTATTGTCCATGTTATTAGTATCGTCGGATACACTTATTTCGAGTTTGAGAGTTTCTGCAACAAATAAACGCACGCCATTATCTACTGAAGTATTAGTCCTGTTAGCAAATTCTTCGGCGTAAGTTATAGAAGCTGAAAATAATGTTACAGAAGCTACTAATAATAACATACTCTTAAGTGATTATACAGACAGCGAATAACATTAATTCATACACGATCAAAAAATTCCAAAAGTTTAAATAATTGTTATTTACATATGTTTGTATAGTTTATGTTAAATTAAAATGTGTTTCTTTATTTAAACAGTTTAATTATTGTTATATAACCGTTAAATAATAATTAAAAACTTCCATTAAAACAATAGGAATTTTTTCCATTCAGATTGGCTATTTGTCACACTGTGCAGCGCGTCGGCAGTTTTGAATATATCCAGTAATTGTTAACGAAATAGAATAAATTGTGCAAAGTGCAAATAGTCCAAGCACGTGGAGTACGACACCGTACACAACGGAGCGCATAACATCCAAGGCCCTACCCCGGCTCTACGTAATTAGAGAGCGAATTTGTGAAATTAGCTGGCTGCTGATCCTCGAGCCGAGCGTCGAATTTTTCTTGGGTTGCGGAGAACGCGCGAAATTCAAACTGCAGAGCCACCGTTAGAGACCGGACCGTCACGCTGCGTAACAAGTACCATTGCCACTACGGAAACACAGTGTAGCCAGAGGGTTTCTTTCATTTCCAACGACCACCACGAGGGAAGCAAGGAGGAACAAACAGGCCAGATTTTTGTTGTATTTTTGGTTTTACACCGTACTTGTGTGCGTATGCAATTTACACGTGTTTGTCAATAATTCCTTGTCTAAGAGAATCATTGTGGATTATTATAAACTTTTGGGTTGATTGGAATCTAAGTCTACACGCAGGAGAATAGTTAGTTAGTTAATTGTTATTATTATTTAATTTTTGTTCGAATAATTATTAATTACCGTACTAGGCTTAAGATATTTATTTGTGTCATCTCGAAGAGCGTGCCATTTCGCCGGTGGTTGGCATACGTTGTTTATTTATACCGGCAATTTAACAGTGGCCACTGATAACCTCCGGTTTATAATGCTTAAGCTTGAATTCAATTTTCTAGTTTAAATTCGGAGATTTTAAGTAATCGATCTAGCCGCTCTACGACTACCTTTATTTAATTGTAATTTTTGTGGCAACCGAATATTTTTGATTTAATTAATAAATTTATATTTATTATTTTCATTTGTGAACGCTTTTAATTTTATTTTGAATTCAATTCCATCTGGGTTTAGTAATTTTCCCTGCGACAAATTCCCAGGGGGCAAAAAAATAAAGATTACTTGGCGCCTTATAAATTTGAACCGCCCCCCCCCGCGAGCTAGCCTAGCACTGGGAATTGTCAAGCAACTTAAATATTATCAAAATAAAATTAAATTAATACCATCTTAGAAGCGAAAGACGTCATAAAAAATGGCGCCCAAAACGTGGGGCCCTGAAATGTAATTTGTTTGTTACTTAATTAAATTTTCGGTGTTGTTAAGTATAGTAGTAACAATTAAACTAGTTAGAAATAAATCTGATACGGTAATGACCTTAAGGAATTCGATTGCTGATAAAATTTCGATTTAGATTTAGTAAGGCTGCGTTAACGTTATTGTTGTCTTTTATCTGGTTCTAGATTTTTATATGAGTTAGGTAATTTAAATTGTTGTGTTCTTTATCATATTTGCTGCTTCTGCTTATTGGTAACTAGTAACTG
The DNA here is from genome assembly GCA_963969525.1 of Ontholestes murinus. Taxonomy (NCBI): domain Eukaryota; kingdom Metazoa; phylum Arthropoda; class Insecta; order Coleoptera; family Staphylinidae; genus Ontholestes; species Ontholestes murinus. The sequence continues at coordinate 28,965,322 of OZ018390.1, forward strand.
GGTGTCCCTGTTAGTTGTTGGATTTACGGATATTGCTATGATGAAGGAAAATATGGATCCTAATCATTTACGTGTCCATGAGGTAAATTATGAATTACGGTTACGAGGGTTAGTTAGTCGTTGTGAGGACAGTGCCAAACGCAAGGCTTTGCGGAAATGTTTACAATTGGATCAGGCCAGGGGCATTGATGATTATGAATTGGTCGATATCAATTTTGAGGATGAGAAAGCGGAAATAGAGAGTAGTCTTGCTAGTCTGACCGAGGTCTGCGGTGATTTTGATGGAGTTTGTGATAATGTGCTAGCAAGGTTGCGTAGCCGTTTTGTTCATTTAAGAGGCCGTATAAGCAGAATTCCTGCGCGGGAGGAGTTTTCCGACTTCAAAGCTGATTCTCTTATATCAGTGTTAGCTCTGGAAGATGAGGTTGATGAGAAAATTCCAAAAACCACTAGGGTGCCGGAGACTTCGAATAATTCTTTTCCAGTACCATCTATTCCTATTACAGGTGCAGCAGTTGCTAAAACAACTCCAGTCCATAAGTGGGATCTGCACTTTGATGGAAATGAAGATACTTTGTTTGACTTTTTAGAAAGAGTTCAGGAAATGCAGGTTTCTAGGAATGTCTCTAAGGACTCGTTGTTTGCTTCTGCAACAGATCTTTTTACCGGTCGAGCTTTGGTGTGGTTTCGAAGTGTTCGAGATTCCATTGAGAGTTGGGATTGTTTAGTGTCCCTGCTCAAGAAGCACTTTCTACCTTACGATGCGGAGGATAGTTTGTGGGAGATGATTCGCTCTCGTAAGCAGGGATCGAACGAAAATATAATATTTTTTGTTTCCGCCATGGAAAGCCTATTCCGAAGACTAATCAGTCCACCTGGGGTAGAAACGAAAATTAAAATTCTCAAGAAAAATCTGTTACCATTCTACCATCCTCATTTAGCGTTACTTGATTTTTCATCGGTTGAGGAGTTGTGTGAAGCCTGTCGTCGTCTTGAAAGTACGATCCCTCTTCAGAAATCATCAGCTGTTCATAATATTTCCACCTTAGATAAACGTGCTATAGATCAGGTTATTTGTTGGAACTGCCAACAGAGTGGTCATGTCTCGACAAATTGTAATGAACGTAGACGGAAATTTTGCTATGGTTGTGGTGAACCTGGTGTGATTCGATCTGCCTGTACTAGGTGTTCGGGAAACGGTCAGGGAAGAGGCTCGGTGGCCGCGACCTCTCTCCCTTTGGTAAGGCCAAATATGCAGTAAATAAGCAGGAGTGGACTAAATGGGTGGGTATTGTGTCCGATTTTTGTAGAGTCGATTCATCTAAGACCAGGGAGGTCAAGCCGACCTCATTTCATAACGAGATTACGCCCTTTTTGGTCAAAGACTCGAATGACAAGAGGCCCTTTCTGAATATTTCTATATTTAATTTTCCTTGCACTGCTCTGTTAGACTCTGGAGCTAGTTTATCTGTTCTGGGAGGCCCAGGGATGAGTATGATTGAGTCGTTATCTCTAAAAATTCATGAATGTTCTATAAAAGGTGTGGATACAGCTGATGGAGTAACTCAGTCAATCCGTGGTTATGTCTATGTCCCTGTTTGTCTTGATGGGAAGGTGAAGTCTCTGAAGGTTTTTGTGGTCTTATCAGTTGCTCGGTTTTTGATTCTGGGCGTCGATTTCTGTCATTTGTTTGGAATAAAATTAGATTTTTGCTCAGGATCCTATTTATTTGGAAAGCCAGATCCAGCATTTGAGCTGGATGGTCCATTTGTTGGTTTGAATGAATTGAAGGTCACGGGACTAGACGACCTAACTCAGACTCAGCATCATCAGTTAACGGAAATTGTAAGTAAGTACAGTGAACTATCGTGGCAATCAGGAACGAAGCTCGGTAGAACAAACAAAACTGTTCATATAATCGATACTGGTGATAATCTTCCTGTTAAGCAGAGACAATATCCGTTATCTCCATACATGTTGGAACATCTGTACAAGGAAATTGATGAGATGGAAGCATTAGGAGTCATCCAAAAGTCATCTAGTGCATGGTGCTCGCCCATATTATTTGTCCGGAAGTCCAATGGTGAATTGCGCTTTTGTTTCGATGGCAGGAAACTTAATTCCTTGACGAAGCGGGATGCATATCCTTTACCGCTGGTAGACCATATATTGAACAAATTAAATGGAGCGCAGTTCTTATCTAGCATTGACTTAAAGTCGGCATTTTGGCAGATACCACTCGAGAAGATTTCTTGCGAAAAAACCGCATTCGCTGTACCAGGTAAAGGACTGTACGAGTTCGTCGTCATGCCCTTCGGGCTGAATAACGCTCCTCAAACACAGCAACGTCTTATGGACCGAGTGCTTGGTCCTGCCTTGGACCCCTTCTGTTTCGTCTATCTGGACGATGTCATCATAGCCACCCCAGATTTCGACAAACACCTAGAAATACTTACAGAAGTGTTTTTCCGACTGAAGGAAGCCAATTTAACTGTCAATTTGGAGAAATGCGAATTTTGTCGGCCCCCTTTAAATTATCTCGGGTTCGTCGTGGATCGTCTGGGATTGAGAACCGATCCAGCAAAGGTTTCTGCTATGGTGGAATATCCTCAACCCGAGACTGCTACCCAGGTGAAAAGATTTCTCGGAATGTGTTCATGGTATCGTCGTTTTGTCCCTAACTTTTCGACACTGACTGCTCCTATTAGCTCGCTCATTAAGGGTCGGAAGAAAGGCCAGTCAATCACTTGGACCCCTTCGGCTGAAGCTGCGTTTCAGGAGATTAAACAAGCCTTGATTACCACGCCTATTCTCGCTAACCCTAACTTTAATAAACCCTTTATCATACAGTGCGATGCATCTGATGTAGGTCTGGGTTGCGTTCTGGTGCAAGAGAATGATTCCGGCCAGGAAATACCTGTAGCTTACGCTAGCCGCACGTTATCCGAAGCCGAGCGAAAATATACTGTAACAGAGCGAGAATGCCTGGCTGTGTTATTTGGATTAGATAAATTTAGACCTTATGTAGAAGGTGTTCGATTTAAGGTAGTCACGGATCATCATTCGTTATTGTGGCTCCAGAAACTCAAGGATCCCATAGGCAGGTTGTCGAGATGGGCTGTGAAAATTCAGCAGTTCGATATGGAGATCGAGCACCGTAAGGGTCGCTTGAACATCGTCCCGGATGCACTATCAAGGGCACCCATCGAATTGTGTATCATAGATGTTTCTAAAGAGAACCACCTTACAGACCCGTGGTACATGAAAATTCTGAGAGCCGCGGAGCATAACCCAGAAAAATTTCCAGATTGGACAGTCGCTGATGGGAAGCTCTATAAACACGTTGCCAATGAACATGGCTTGCAGACCAATTTTTCGGAATGGAAATTGGTTGTCCCCAAAGATCTGCGACAGGAGGTGGTGAGATCTTGTCACGACGTTCCGACATCGGGACACTTGGGAGTGTACAAGACTCTGTCCGTGTCCGAGATTTGTACTATTGGCCAAGGTTACGTAAGGATGTAAAACGATATGTCAGAGCTTGTCAAATTTGCGGTGCGCAGAAAGATGCGACTACTGGTCGTCCTGGGTATATGGGAAAACCGAAAAATGTTTCGTTTCCATGGCAACTAATAGCTTGTGATATTCTTGGACCACTTCCCCGGTCCTCAAAAGGTTTTGTTTATTTATTGGTAGTGACCGATTGGTTTAGTAAATTTACCTTGATGAAGCCCTTGCGTCAAGCCACCTCAGCGTCTATTGCAGAGTTTCTGGAAAACGATGTGTTCCTCATGTTCGGGGCTCCGCAGATATTGATGTGCGACAATGGGACCGAATTTGCTTCAGACAAATTAAAGGCTCTGGCGAAGCGGTATAAGGTTCGAATTTGGTATAATGCCAAATACCATCCGCAAGTTAATTTTGTTGAACGATATAACCGTACTATTGGTTCTACCATTAGGGCATTTATTAATGATCTCGACCACCGAACCTGGGACAAGGAGATCCACAAGATAGGTTTTGCTCTACGTACCGCCGTTCACGAGGTTACCGGATTTACGCCGGCTTCTTTAAATTTTGGTCGATATGTTCCAGCTAGTGGCGATTATTACGGTAGGGTACGCAACTTGGAGGACATTACATTGGATTCTCATCCAGCTGAATATGCTCGGGAGCTAGATGCTCTTCCCCCCTTATTTCAAGAAGTAAAGAGACGGTTACAAGCCTACGAACGAAACGCTCGTTCATATAACCTTCGTCGACACCCAGTTCCGAATTTTGTAGTAGGGGATCGTGTTTGGTGTCGTAACAAAGTTTTGTCGGATGGAGCTAGGAACTTTGCGTCTAAACTAGCGCCGAAATTTCGATTGTGTCGTATAAAGGAAAAAATAGGTAACCTGGTGTTTAATCTGGAGGATATGGATGGCAAAAATCTTGGAAATTGGCACTCTAAGGATATAAAACCATGGTTTGGGTCGTCGACAGAATTGTCAGAATGAAGAAAAAAATAGAAACAAGTTCTATTTTTTTACCAGGAAAGGGGGGCGTGTAACGGTCATATTTCCATGCCGTTCCAATTTATATTTCGCGCGCAATTAATTGAGGCACTAGGGAAATATGGTAGGCCGTGGATATTCACGGCGGGCCGTGGAAAGATTGTTTAAAAAAAAAGACGGGCGGCGTGAGTTGGGCATTGACGCGCGGGCAGCGCGTCGGCAGTTTTGAATATATCCAGTAATTGTTAACGAAATAGAATAAATTGTGCAAAGTGCAAATAGTCCAAGCACGTGGAGTACGACACCGTACACAACGTAATTAGAGAGCGAATTTGTGAAATTAGCTGGCTGCTGATCCTCGAGCCGAGCGTCGAATTTTTCTTGGGTTGCGGAGAACGCGCGAAATTCAAACTGCAGAGCCACCGTTAGAGACCGGACCGTCACGCTGCGTAACAAGTACCATTGCCACTACGGAAACACAGTGTAGCCAGAGGGTTTCTTTCATTTCCAACGACCACCACGAGGGAAGCAAGGAGGAACAAACAGGCCAGATTTTTGTTGTATTTTTGGTTTTACACCGTACTTGTGTGCGTATGCAATTTACACGTGTTTGTCAATAATTCCTTGTCTAAGAGAATCATTGTGGATTATTATAAACTTTTGGGTTGATTGGAATCTAAGTCTACACGCAGGAGAATAGTTAGTTAGTTAATTGTTATTATTATTTAATTTTTGTTCGAATAATTATTAATTACCGTACTAGGCTTAAGATATTTATTTGTGTCATCTCGAAGAGCGTGCCATTTCGCCGGTGGTTGGCATACGTTGTTTATTTATACCGGCAATTTAACAGTGGCCACTGATAACCTCCGGTTTATAATGCTTAAGCTTGAATTCAATTTTCTAGTTTAAATTCGGAGATTTTAAGTAATCGATCTAGCCGCTCTACGACTACCTTTATTTAATTGTAATTTTTGTGGCAACCGAATATTTTTGATTTAATTAATAAATTTATATTTATTATTTTCATTTGTGAACGCTTTTAATTTTATTTTGAATTCAATTCCATCTGGGTTTAGTAATTTTCCCTGCGACAAATTCCCAGGGGGCAAAAAAATAAAGATTACTTGGCGCCTTATAAATTTGAACCGCCCCCCCCCGCGAGCTAGCCTAGCACTGGGAATTGTCAAGCAACTTAAATATTATCAAAATAAAATTAAATTAATACCATCTTAGAAGCGAAAGACGCCATAGTATATGTAATCTCTTGCACTGGAAATAAACATTATTATTATTATTATTATTGTTTTAGAACTCAAATCAAACATTGAATTTATTAAATTGATCTTCTAATTGAATTTTCTTAAAATTTAAGGATGACTTCTGAATAAATTGTTTCGTAATCGTAAAGGAAATTGTATTTTAAATCGATTTACTAGAAGTCTTGTTTAAGGCAATTTTTTTTATAAATATTCTTTTCAGCTCGAACCAAAATAATTAAATAGAAAATATCCCATCATTTACATTGGATTTTCTAGAATTTAATTAATTAATTTTGTATAAATTGTTGTAAAAAGAATGTATTTTTGAGGAGATTGTGATTGTGAAAATTGTTTTACTATTCTCTTTCTTAGCTCGAAAAGAATAAATTATCTTTAAAATTTCAATTTTTTGACAATTTTAACAAGGTTTTTGTTCAAATTATTACAAAATCTTGAAGGAGCTTATATAATATAGCAAATATTGAAAAGATGGTGTTCGTGGCAATTATTATCCTATTTATTTAAAAAAATTGAAATTGAAATTATCTTCTCATTTTCATTAGATTTTCTGTAGATTCAAAGATATTTTCTATATAATTTAGAAGGAGAATGTGTCCTTGAATAGATATTGAGAAAATCGTGTTTTAACTAATTGTTTTTCTCTTTGTTTATAGTACAAACAAAACGAAAATAATAATTTTTTAATTTTCGTTGGATTTTCTGAGGATTTTGAGGAGGCTTGTGTATAAGTTATTGCAGATCTTTGAAGGAGATTGCATTTTTTAATAGATTTTGTAAACATTGCATTTGAAGCAATCGTTTTTCTATTCTTTTTAAACTCGAACAAAAAAATTTATATTGAAATTATCTTCTCATTTTCATTGGATTTTCTGAGAATTTAAGTATAGCTACTGTAGAATTTGTTACTGAATTTTGGATAAATTAAATATAACCGTGGCGATCTAAATTACTTCTATTATAATTTTTCTTGAAATAAAATATAATAAAATGTTAAAATATTCACTAAGTATTTAAATTATCGCCCTCCCAATCTGAATATACCTAAGAGTAATAAAATAAGAAATTATAATTCAAGGGAAAGAAAACATATGAAAGTCACAATAAAAAAATAAAGAGCGAGTCTATGGAAACAAATTGTGTAGTGATTTAAATACCTTGCAAACAGTCTAAACGTTTAGGTCTTGGATTTTCGATACTGTCTTTAATCAATTGTGATCTAATATAGATGCCATCAACTTGAGGAGGAAAATATCTGCGTAAAATAGTTGGATACTCAAAAGCCACACTGCATGTATATTTAGGAAATACGTTTTATTACATACAAACTAAGTTTGGGACCACACTAAATCAAAATTGTTACCTTTAACCTATATTACACGTTACTTTTTTGCTCATAATTTGATCATCGCCATCTTGGCTTTTTTGTTCTTCATTATCCTTTTATCCTTTTTCCTTCCTGTCTACTTCGTGGCGGATTATGTCTTTGGTTTTGGCCCTTCTCTGGGACTAAAATCTTAAGTACAAAAAAGTCTTGTTTTAGTTTAAAAATAGCATGTGCTTTAATAAGCCGTATATGTCAGGCAACTTTTTTTTGGGGGAGAACGCAAGATATTCTTGATCTTCGGACTTCAATAGCTTGGAAAGGTCGGTGTAGCAGATTGTAGTCCTACTTTCGACAGATATCTTCTTGTACCTGCCGAACAGCTTATCAATATTCACGAAGATGAAGTCGGTCCAGATAAAACCACCAACTTGACTGCTGGAAGCCAGCGTTAAATAGCTTAATCTATCGACGTTTATGAAATTGATGCGAACAATGTTGCGGAAGGCGCAGTGAATACCTTAGTCCTTGTTGTGACGATACCACTCTATGTTGGATACGATTCCTGTTAAATATATAATAGAGGCACGCACAAAAATAAATTTAAAAAATGACGTACAGATTATGTTAAGGAGTACTGCAGTGACTTCTAACATTCAATAAAATTTTGGGATAAAATTATATATAAATTATATTAAAAATTGTATATTTAAATCACTCATAGTTAATAAGTTAATTTTATGGAAACTATACTAACGAGTGAAAAATAAAAGTGTGGTACTAATAAAGTTACTCGTTTTAATTGTTTTATTTATAGTATTTAATAATTATCGGTTAAAACTCAAATCAATTACGGTGCACTAATCAATGAAACAAAAAGCCCGTTCGTAATGAATCCAGAAATGAATGAACATCGTCTGTGATTGTGTTGTGTAAATATTTATGAAAACACTGCGAAACCAATTAATATTTATAATTAATTTTCAACAAATGCTCCAGTTATATTTCCATTAATTTAATTATTACATATTTACACTTCCAATGTAAATTTCCGCGTAGACTGTAATTTATTGTACATAACGTAATAAATATGATTGCTGTATTCATAACACACATCCGTAGTTAATATGTTAAATATTATTTAAATGTATCGTCATTCAAAGGGTTATTGTAGAATCATAGTGATTGTAATTAATATTTATTTTAAACTACCTCCAAAAAAGGGTAACGAGCATTTGATCATTATTGTGTGATTATTAGTTTGTTGAACTGTTTCATGTTATAGTATTATTATTAATATATTTATAAATAATACGGAATATATTTTAGCTTTATTCATATCATATTTACTTCTAAATGTAATACAATAATTAAAATACTTAAATAAGTAATTATGGAAAGCCAACTTCTATATACATTTTAATAATTCAGAAACAAATAAAGTTGATTGTTTTATTTATTTTGAAAATAACTAAAGTATATGTTTTTCAATATATTAGAGTTTTTTTATAAAAAACGAACGTGGAAATAAATTATTATCAGACAATCAAGAAGCTTTTAAACACTATTGATCAACCTTGGTCGACCATCTGAAGATATTTGTAACAGATTGTGAAAGTAAGTAGGTGTTTGGGATCGGCATAATCTGTCCGAACAAACAAAGCTAACTGATCCACCAGATGGAATATAGAGTTTCAACAGTGTAATACAAAAGCATTTTTATTGCTCCATCAATGGAAATTAAAAATTCTCTGTGACAAATGCGTTAGGTGAAGTATTTTCAGGGTCGTTTATTTTGAAGTGCTAAAACCAGGATAATCTCTGAATGCAGTTCTTCAATATAATCAATTGGAACGAGTTAATTAAACTTTTATTAAATAGTTGCCACTGATTTTATTAGTAAGTCAAATGTATGGATGTTAGGATTTTAATATTACAAAGAGCTAGCGGATTTTGGTTCAAAACTTGTAATTTATCGAAAATTTTTATTTTGAAGCTTTAAAAATAAAATATCATTCATTTGAAATAATTAGGTGCCTTAATACCTCAATATTTTCAAAAAACTTTTGGCTAATGGTTTACTTTTCCTAACTTTTAGTTTTTATAAAATATGTAACTATTACATCTAAAAAATCCTCCTCTATTTTCTTTTTAAGTGTAGCTAATTTATTATGGATTTAACTGTTTTATTTATTAGAGTTGAAATATTATGATATAAAGTAATTATTTTATTTGCAATACAAAAGTGTCATTTTTTATGCACCATATTACTCATAAAACATTTTGAAATGTGATATTGCTTTCTACAGTGTTTTTAAATGATACAATTAATTAAATTCTTATAATATGATCGTCCAAAATAACTGTCAATGTATTGCGTAGCATCTATGATAATAATCCAAGAAATTCCGAAATTTGCCATAATTTACTTAAGTGAAGCTACTGAAGCTAAGCAAACTTAATTTTAAGTATTTTGTTAGCATAAATATACAACATCTTTAACAAACAAATATACAAGTGAAATAGATATAATACATGTCTGATATAATGGATGTTAGTGATATAGTTAGTTAAATGGCTATCGACCAGCGGTCTTTCAGTCCGGATTTGTCATTGTCGGTGTGTTTTGTCAGTCTGTCTTTGAAGATGATGATGGATAATGTGATGAATTCAAATTTAGTGAGTGAAGAGGTTTTGAATTTTGGGATCAAGTTGGGATTTCTTTCTGCGCAAGCAGTAGAGGGAAAGGATGTGTTGGTTGAAGGGATTTTTGGAGAAATTTTTCCTAAGATATAGCAATGACGGGAATAACAGAGTTAGTAGAGGTATTTAGGAGTTGGTTAGAAGGCTTGTGTAGAGGATTCCTTTGGTTAGAATTATTAGGGATGATCGCTCGCTAACTTGGATATTGTGGATAGAAGGATTGCAGAAGTTGTAAGAAAGGACATTACCATTGTCAAGTAGAGGGTGGCCAATCATTTTATAGATTTATTTTTTATGTAGATGTTTTTGTGGATATTCCGACTCCTTTATGAGTAAGACTTTTAAATAATTTGGCCCTAGTGGTGATTCTTCTTTTCTTTAAGGCTGTGTGATTTTTGAAGTTTATTTTTTGATCTATGGTAATGCCTAGGTATTTTATAGACATGGGGGGGAAAGAGTTGTGTGGAAGATGTGAATGTTATATACAGAATTATTATTACGGTGATAGGAAATTAGAAGCTCGGATTGGTTTGATTTAGTAAACCAGTGTTGTAGGAAGTCAATTAGCTGCTGAAGATATTGAAGAGCTTTAGGAACGGTGGGTGCGCGCGAAATTAGAGCTGTATCATCTGCAAATTGGAGAAGATATTTAGAAGGATTAAAGTGAAAAGGATCGGGATTGTAGATGTCGAAACAGAAGATGTTGTATAGTAGCGGAGATAGAGGGGAACAGGAGAATTTGTTACCATTTTGATGGTTTTTAACGTTCCTTTCTGAGCTTCAATTAAGGTTTCTTTTGTTGTTAATAAAGAATGAAATTAGAAAAATTGATTTTTTTATATTATTTCTCACGTTCCTTTTGACCTCCATGAGACAATGCACAAAGTATTTTTCCTTTGCTGCGCTTCTTATGTCATTCGACTCGACCCATTATACTTTGTAGTTAGTGATAATAGTTTTGCCATTTCTGGCTTATTTAGGTCAAATTTTTAGAGACCATATTAATCAATACACTTCCTCTTAATCCTTTACACAATCCCTCCAACCAGCTCCTCTATGACACTACCTTAGTTATTCCCATTCAGGAACGCCTTCGATTCCTATCCGAAAAACTCTCGAAAAATCCTTTCAACTTCTATATATAGGGTGTCTCAAAATGAACTGACATTTTAATTTATTAAAAAACATATTATATTATTGGAAAATTACGAATGTTTTTATTTTAATATAAGGTACAAACATGGAGGTTATGTGTGGAACACAATATCCGATAATTGGGCGCCTCGACCTTGTTTTCAAATGGTCATTCTTTTGACAAAATTTTCAATTACATTCTGTCATAATTGCGGACTAATTTTATTAATGGTGCGTCTAATTTCTTCCTTGAGCTGCGGAATGGTCTGTTGATCATTGGCATACACGTTTTCTTTCAGAAAACCCGAAAGGAAGAAATCTAATGGCGTCAGATCGCACAATCTTGGTGGCTAATTCAAATCGCCGCAGCGCGAAATAACTCTACCATGGAACTTTGTCTGCAATAACTGCATTGTTTCTTTCGCAGTGTGGCAGGTTGCACCATCTTGCTGAAAGAATATGTCTTCCAGGTCCATGCCGTTTAATTCATTCCATAAAAAGTTGGTTATCATGTCACAATAACGAACACCATTGACAGTAACCGCATTTCCCGCAGCATTCTCGAAAAAGTACGGCCCAATTACTCCTCAAACCCAAAATCCGTACCAAACAGTGACTCGTGGTGAATGCATGGGAAGCTGTTGGATCACTTGAGGATTTTCGGTTCTCCAAATTCGACAGTTTTGTTTATTCACGTAGCCAGTAAGTTGGAAATGCGCCTCATCGCTGAAGATGATTTTCTTCGAAAAATCACCATCGATTTGCTGATGCTCCTCTAACCAATTGGCGAATGTACGGCGCAGCGCATGGTTTGTTGGTTGCAGGTTTTGTGACAATTGGATCTTGTAGGCATGCAAATGCAGATCTTTAGTCAAAATTCGCTGCACAGAGCTTCTTGAAACGTCCAATTGCTGAGCACGATGGCGAATCGAGGTGGATGGACATTCGTCAACACTCGCACCCACTGCGGCTATGTTTTCAATCGACCGACCGGTACGAGAACGGCAACTGCTTTTCGAGGTTAGAATTGTACCACTAACCTCAAATTTTTTTATTGAATGCACCACAGTGTTGCGAGATACTGAGATATGATGACCAAAAGACTTGCGGACTTTTCAAACCGTCTCTGCAAAATTTTTACCATTTCTGTAATGAATTTTCATAATTTCTAGGCGTTGCTCGATCGTGAAATTATTCATGACTAAACCTCAATACTTCCTGATACCAGTTGTCAAAGATTAGTACTCTATGTTCGCCGCAAAAAAAAATGGCGCGCAATTTAAAATGTCAGTTCATTTTGAGACACCCTATATTATCCCAATTTTGTTTTCCTAAAAATCCTAATATAAACCCTAAATTTAAAAATTCCAATTCTACCAAATTCATCTCATCATTTCATCCTATCACGCATTAACGACTGACGCTATTTGATTGGACAAAACAAGCAGAAAGACCTATGGTCGATAGTCTTTTGACAGATTAACTCACTAACTTCTCATTCATTATTCACTACGTTATTGTAACTATTGTAAAATTTGTCAATAAATATGTATATATTTTTCAATACACTGTAAATAGGAGATTGTTGATGAGATGAAATGATCTAAATGCTAGACTATAAAGAGATGCCTATTTTATCTAAGAAGCCAATAACGGCAAAGGTGGCCAACGCGAATTCTTATAATTGTGGTGAAAAGTTGGGCCATTAATATATTTGAACCATGTTGTGCAATGTATACCCATAAAAATGGAATAATATTTTGAATATTTTTCGACCGAAACTATTTGAAATTGTTCTTTCCAAAAAGAAATTGGTCTCTTCATCATTAAATTCAGAATATCCGACTTTAGAAGAAAGCTTGACTCTACATCTTTTAAATCATACTCCTTCGCCAACGGATTGGCCACTTAATTTCCATGAATTCATAGATTGTTGTTTGACACATACAAACGCCAATTCAGTGGATTTGTGAATTAACGCAACAGTAACCAAAGCGATTTTTTATAATTGCGATGAAAACTTTCTTTGGGCCATTAATATATTTGAAAGATGGAGTGTAATGTATACCCCTAACAATGGAATAATATTTTGAACATTTTTCGACCGAAATTCTTTCAAATTGTTGTTTCCAAAGAAATATTTGTTCCTTCCTCATTAAATTTAGAATATCCGACTTCAGAAGAAAGTTTGACTCTACATCTTTTAGTTCGTACTCCTTTGCAAATCAATCGGCCACATCATTTCCATGAATTCCGGAGAGACTCTTAACCCATAAAAATGCTATTTGTTTGATATTATTTATTAGTAATTGGATATCAAGTAACAGTTCTAATATTTCTGGGTATTTGAGATTGTCGATTAATTTATTTACTCCTTTCCTGCAGATTTTCTTCACTTGCATCCTCCCTAAAGTGTCGCTGAGTTTTATGAGTACGTGAAAATATTTATATTAAATAAAACACTAGTTTGGCACTTTTTTCACTTGGTTTATTTTATAGCTAAATGTACATTTCGGTCACAAAGTGACCATTATTGTTATTGATAATGGTCACTTTGTGACCGAAATGTACATTTAGCTATAAAATAAACCAAGTGAAAAAAGTGCCAAACTAGTGTTTTATTTAACTCCCTAAAGTGTCTTTTTCATCCGCTTCTGAATGTTTACGAACGAGCGTATGGCTGCCACATTTATTTTCGTGATATTAAAATCGGTGCACGGTATAGTTTACTTCAACAAGTAAAAAAGTAGCACGACCTTACTTACCTTATCTCTAAATGGCCTTGGTGTATGACAGCTCTTTACTTTCTAGCAATAACAAAATTTAAAAAAATATATCAGAAAATCTTCCCAACTTTTGGATTATCCTCTTTACACAGTACCTGTTTAAAGAATGAACTAATCTTGTTTTCATATAAATAGTCGCCTCCAATTATTTGTGGTCAAAAATGCATTTTTTTCAAAAAAAAAAAAACAAGATGAATAAACAAATTTATCTAAATATTGTACATCGCTGGGAACTACTTCTTTCAATCTCGTATTTCGAATTCAATCTCGAAATGTCTTGTCTTTTAATGTGCTTCAAGTTAGGAGCCAATCTTCAGTTTTCTACAAAATAAGTGAAATAGTAAGCTGCCAAATCGTACTGCATCTGTCGCAATAATTAGTATTTAGAAAAAGTGCGGTGAAAATGTGATAAAATATGCCACTTGAGCGTTTTTTAATAAATTTTTATGATATTAAATTTTATATTCCGAAGTAGTGAGTTTATTTAAGGGTTGTTTATAAAAAGGCACTTGGTTGGTTTCACATTTATTTTTTGAGTTTATCTATTTATTTATTGAAACTTTACAACATCCTGTAGGTACTTCATATATAATTAAATTATATAAAGAAATCACAAAAATTTTGCTCACAGGAATTGCAGGTGGAGTTCACATTTCACATCTATATTTTCTTCCACTCAGACCCAATAACTTTTATCACGAAGAAGAATAACATAACGTTGTTATGTCTTAGCTCATCATTTTTCTAGTCATACACAGTTAAAACTAATTATTGTAGTAGCTCATAGTATACACCCTAATGGTCCCAGCAAATTCAGAGAATTTTCAGGGTTCAAAGGTTATAACTCTGAAAATTTCTCTGTGATGCTGATGTTGAGGTCAATGGTCAACGATTGTCCTAGCATGGAGGAATATTTTTTAATTGTTGTAGAATATTATTAGAAGTAAAAGGTTTTTTGCACAAATTTCGTTTTTAGTTAATTAGGATTAAAATACGTTACTTTAGGTTAACTTTATGTAGGTTTTGTTTTATAATATTATTATTGTAAATTGGGGATACCTGTTAATTAGTTAAATAAATAAAGCACCGAATTTGGTTTTGCGTCATTTCCATGGATAACAATGGATACTTGTTGATTAACTACCAATAATTCTGTAAGCCAGACTTGGATATTTATGAAAATGTTGCCTCTTATTAAGTGTAATTGATTTCTATCTTTCTTATAATAAAGTTGCTACTTCTAAAAAGTTAATCTATGATTTATCAGATTGGCATAATCCCACAAAACTCTAGAGCTGCACTTTTCTTCCATTTAAAGTAAAAACCTAAAACCTGCTGCTTATAACACAAAATTTGAGCTGAGCATTATTGAAAGAATCAAATCTCACTGAAACCATCAAAATCATTTAATTATGAATAATGTAAACATTTTAATTTTTGTTCCCTGTCAACAACAGCCTCAGACCGGTTTCGATATATTTTGGAACTGCACAGTTGGAAGCAGGGGATCGAGTTTTGCTATGTAGTATTTAATTCTCCAGGTTAATAATCGATTATTAATTCATTAATAATTAATCAAAAGAATAATCTTTGGAAACTTACCGAACTGATTTGCGCTTCCAATATCTTTATTTTTTAATTTCTTCTTTTGCTTATAATCAAATCTTTTTTTATAAATAGGTCTGGTTGTAGTTATCCCTTTTTAGGGAAAAAGGCCATGTTTGGAAAAATATTTGATGAATCCTCATCAATAGAGTCTAAATTGAAACACAGTTATATTCCTTTCTTCACTTTTTATTTTTTCACTGCTAAATGTACATTTCGGGCACTATGTACCCATTATCAATAGCTAACTGAATACAAACAAAAAAGTGTCAACAATATATACCTAGATAGATTATAAGGAAAAAACGAAAAGTAATTAACAGGAGGAAAAATAGGAGGTATCTGGGAACGTGAGGTTTAAGGATTCGGCATCTGTCTGAGAAGGGTGTATAATAGGGTTAGTGTGGATTTAATCAGGTAATAAATTCAATAGAGGGTTTGTTAGTGAGCTTAAATCAAAATTAAATAATTAATTCTTGTTTTTACTCATTTCTATAGCTTCTAGCATGTTTAAATGATAACAACTCGATTATTTTAACAATTTCACATTATTTATTGAAAATTTACGACCTGTTGTTAAAGTACAATGAGCAATTTTTGAGTTTTGGAGGGTTTTGACTTTTAATGTGGTACATGTCTTGTTTTGTGAATGTATTGCCTAATAACATTTTAAGTTTCGTATTAGTGTAATGTGCCGGAATGAAATTGTATTATTTGAAAATTTTATTTATATGTTGATTAATTTTAGGTTCGTGAATTATTTTTATATATTTGTTATTGTTATCTGATTCTAAAATAGGTTTTAAACTAGTTGTGGATTGGATTTTATGTTGTCTAGTGTTTGTTTTTGAATGGTTCTATTGTTGTATCCTAAAGATTAGGCAATTTTTAATATGAATTTGTATTCTTTGTTTCTATTTTCTGTTTTCTGAAAATATTAAATTCTAATTTGTCATTGTTTCTAATTACTAATAAGTCTACAAGTCTCAAAAGGGGGAAATGATTACTCAAATTCGTATGTAAAATGAATGCTAGGGTTTAGGTTGTTAAGGTTATTGATAAAATTATTGACATCTGAATCTTGTTTAATAATGGCAAAAATATCGTCTACGTATCTAATCCAAATTCTTGGGAAATAATCCAAAGTTGTTTTGGCTTGGTTTATAAAAATGTTGGCTAAGAATGGTGAAAGTGGATTACCCATTGCGGTACCGAATGTTTGTTTGTAGAATTTTCCGTTAAATTCAAATGCATTATAATCTATAACCATTTCGGTGAGTTTTAAGTAATTATCTACTTTTTTCTATTAGGATAAAATTTTAAAATATTTAAAGTTACATCAGTAGGAACACTAGGGTATAGTGACTCTACAACAAAAGAATTGTTCGTTTTGTTAAATATTAATGTTGTTTAATTTGTTTGTGAATTCAAATGATTTTTTAACGGAAAAATCATTGTTAATTTTTGTTGAAATTCAAGAACTATCCATTTCGCGATTTTGTATGTGGGTGAGTTAATGTTTGAGACTTTAGGTTTATATTTATTTCCCGGTTTGTGTATATTAGGCAGACAATACAATTTCGCTAATTTTGGCTTACTGATTTTAATCTAAAAGCGAGTTGTTTATCAATTAAACACGTCGGAGTTTTTAGAAAGTTCTTACTTTTGTTAGTGTACGTTGTCAGAGGATTTTTTGTTGGTTCAAAATATGTACCGGAATCTAATATTTGTTTAACAGTGCTAAAATATATAAAATAATAAGTTATATCAGTGTTAAAATAATCGTCTTTGTCGATAATCACAATCGCATTACCTTTGTCCGACTTTAGATAGAAAACGTCTTTTGTCTTAAGGTTTTTGACAGTTGTCTTCTTTCTTCTTCAAACACTTCTGTATGGTTTCCTTCGCGGTAATACGGAACGCTGTTGCTTCTTCTTCTTCTTTTAATTTTGAAGCGGCAATTTCAAGATCGTTGATTATATCCTCGACTGGTATCTGCTGGGGGGTTATTGTATTTTTTAATCCTTTCTTCGGTAAATTGACTTCTTCATCCGAGAAATTAACTGTTAACTTTTTGTGTATGATGTTGAGTGTGAGTTGTGGGGTTTGACGTTTGTCATTTAATTCATTCATTTGTCGTTGGTAAGTTAGTTTTCTCAGTTTTTTGTGGATAGTGAGTGATTTCTTCTTGATTTTTGTATTAATAACGTTGTGTATTTTTTGTAAAGATCCGTCCCACTTATTAGGTGTAATGTTTTTGGCTAGTTTTAAGTGTAGTTCATAGGCAATTGATTCTAAACTATTGCGTTTTTTTATGAAGAGCACTTATTTCAGATGTAAGTAGTTTAATCTTGAAATCTTTCACTAATTTGGACATGTGACTGTTGTATTTGGATATTTTCAATTTGGTAAAATTTGGGAATAAACGGTTTTTAATACACTCCCAGAGGAAATAAATGTCGGCACTTATTAATTTGATCTTTGTTTGATGTTGGAAAATAGAGTCTTCATGGAGCAACTGTCACCAGATGAATAGAGAGTAAGAATGGAAGAACACATATTTTCTGAATTCAAGCCTTTCTAATTGGGAACAAAATTTGTGTGAAAAATTATTATGTAAGAATATTACAAAAATTTTGTTAGCATGTTAGATAAATTAAATAATACCTAATAATTAATACAAAATTTAATAATTTTACTGTTTACTCTGAAACAGTTACTTTGAAGTATAATAGTATCTTCACCCCTTTTGTAAAAGCGCAACTTACAGACACGCTTTTTTTACAACAGAAGATGTAATTATCAATATCTCTTAGAGAATAAAAAACGAATTTGATATTATAAATGGAATTGTTAGCTGTAGTATTATTATTTTTGTGATTATTATTTATTCAACATTTTGAATTCTACCCTAATATGTATTCACCAACGTTTTCGTTCCTTAAATAAGTACTAATAAACAAATAAAAACTGTGTGCCGAGAAACTAGTAATACTGTTTAATTTAACACATGTTAAGTATATTAGTAGTTGTTAGCTGATTTTGTAACTTCCTAAGTAACCCAAAGCAAAAATTCGGTTTATTTTTTTAAATTTTTTTTTAACTTAATTCCTTATAAATTATTTTTAATAAATATCGGTTGCAAATCATCACCCAAATATATTGGCAATATAGTATCGAATATCAATACCTTCCTAAAAGAATTAAATAAGTTGGAGGTTTGTCTCTTAGAAAGAGAGAACTTTTTAACTTCCTATGTAATGTAGAGCCATATTCAGTGGCAGAATTTTATAATTATGTACAATAAGTAAATTTTTAGTATTTCTGGATTTTATGTTACAAATCCATTGACTATTTTTCCATGGACAGTATCATTTATTTGGAGTTTCACTGGAAAATAAAAAATTTATTATTTATTATTAAAAATAAACACAATTCTGCAAGTTAATAATTATTTGTTGTTTCTAAAAGTGTGTGTCATAAATATATCTAACAGTGGTTTCAAAATTGTCTTAATGGATTACCAGGTTTGATTGTTCATCAACATGAAACTAATTAACAAAAAGTTTAAACTAATATAATAATGCAGAAGAATGGATGTATTCCTGTAGTACTTCCTATATTTTACATACGTACTTATTACTCTAAAACTTCGAGACATTCCATACGATATTTGTAAGTGCATCTCATTTCTTTCTTTTTCATAGTGAATAAAGTTTAGATCCACAATAAAAATTTAGAAAAACAAAATCTTAAAATCTTGAGTCCGAAGTGGTTCAGGTAAAACCCCTTCTTCACTGAGATAGCCAATCGGTAGCCACGAGCACGGTCGCGCATAAACCAAGAGTCAAAATCTTAAACTGATGAAATTTTGAAATATAGATTCAATAAAAAAAAAAGATAAATTCGTAGAGAATACAAGACGAAATTTCAAATTATTTCAAACAATCCTTATACAATCTGAAAGAGTGTAGTTATCAACGCTAAAAAAATATACAGTTCTAATTTCTAAACTCTACCTAAACAGTTTATGGAATTGTATAACAACAATGCCTGTACTCCAGCCGTACATTCTGCTTCAGTAGATACCGCTTAATTCTCAAGTAATCCCCTTTCGGTTCTCGCACGATATTTCAGGTAATTCGGCATCAAGAAAGGGTTATCTATTGTGCACACCTGTTCTTCAAATAAACATCGTCGTCGTTGAATGGAAAACATTTCATAGTAAGCCCTTATAATCAGATTTCTTCGGTGAAGTTGTATTTATACGTGATAACACTTACGGAATAAAGGCCGCGCTTAGCAAACAAAACACGCGCTTTGGATTAGGATGGCATTCATTCTTCGACTTTAGAAATTGAGAAAAGGGATCTTCGTTTACGTTAAATGGCGAATAATAGAAAGGGCAAAATGATATTTTGGGTACATTATTACATATGGTATTTTTAGAAAACAGTTGAAATAAAAATGAATAAACAGAAACTTTTTTATATTTAGTATTGCATAGAACTGTATTTTTAAGAATAATAATTAAAATATGATAAATATGCGTTAAATAATATCTAATTGTAAATAATGAAATGTAACAAATTAATTATTATGAAATTAAGGAAATAATTATTTTATTAAAGAGAAATCACAACACTCATTTGTAATTCTTGTGATTTATTATTTGTATTTTGAATAAAAATAGTTTAAACACTTGTTTGTAGAGGCTTTTACTTCGTGGTACTTACAAAGTTTCAACTTAATTGGAATTATAAATAAGTTTTATAATAAAATTATGTTTTTATGTTATAAAAATAAACTGCTTTAATCATATTTAAATAATTGTAGTTTGAGTATTAATTTACATGTTATTATACTTCGATTAATTTAAAATTTATGTTTATCAATAAGTGCTAAAAATATAATTGTTGTATAAATTACTCTAACAATTTAATATATTATGTCAAACACAAAGATTATGTATTATTTAATTTTAAATATTTACTAAACGAACATTAATTTAGATCATTAATAGTGCTTTAATCGATGTTTAATTTTAGTATATCAATATAAATAACTTTGATTAAAAACACTTAGAACCTTTCTTCGATATTTTATTTTGATACAAATGTACATTTCGGACATCAAACCATTGGCAACTTTGACAGTTTGACACGTGTCCAAAATGTACATCTGGATTAAAATAAAATATTGAAGAAAGGTTCTAAGCGTTTTTATTCAAAGTTATTATTATCTCCAAGTAACTCAATCAATCCAATTAATATAAATAACACTGTTGTATCCTTTCTTCACACTTTATTTCTATGTTTAGATATATGTATATTTCGTGTACTAGGCGCTTATTATCAATAACAACAGTTACTCGAAATATATATCTTAGCATAGAAATAAAGTGTGAAGAAATGATACAACAACGTTATTAATACTTTAATACTATTTTTAATGAGTAAACTAACGATTAAATATTGTTTTTAACTTGTATGTCTATTATATTGTGTTGAGTTGTTATTTAAATTTAGTTTCTTAGTGTATCACATCCGTATTACAGGAGCAAACCAACTCTAGACAACTCTGTTAGAAATTCCATACGTTCGCGTTTATCTACCAACCGATAGATGTCGCAGGCGTTCAGAAAAATTCGTCGCACGGCCGAGCTCTTGATTTTGATATTCAAGCCACCCCCTTCACAACGAAAACTAGTTTCGATAGCAGACGCATAATTGTGCGTCGTTCATTTCTTATGCTGTACACGCGCGTACTAGAGGGTAATTTGCTGAATGGTTTCGCAGAGGGGGGTGCGCAGGGAAGATGCATGTGTGATTTCTATATACCCCTATTTATGTACGGCAGACAGCGGCGGAACATAATGAGATGAAAGAATTATGTAATTGCTTTATTAAGGATTGGGTTTCCTTCTTCGTCAAGGAACGCATCCTGTCGCACAATTAAATACGTGCAGACGGATTACGGTGAAATCAGGGAACAGTTTTGCCGGTTTTAAAAACTAAATCAATTTTATTACACTTGTATTTAAATCCAGGTTAACAAAGTGACCATTATCAATGGTTTTGAAAATGTAAAATTAATAAGGTTGTCCAGAAAGACATAGTAGTTTAATTTGATGAGTTACGTGAAGATGAATTTCTAGAAAAATGTAGATTTTTTTTAAATTTCACACTATTCGTCGAATCAAATATAATGAAAATTATTATTATGTTAAATAGTTAATTACATTAATTAATAAAGCATTATAAAACCTTTCTTCACTTTTCCACAATTTAATTTAAATTTACAGATATATTATTAAACATTGATAATACTGAGTATTAAAACATTGATAATGGCTTTCTGACCGAAATATATATCTGTAAATTTAAATAAAATTGCGAAGAAAGTTTTTTAGTTCTTTATTAATTAATCAAGTATATCTTCACTTAACTCACAAAAATCAAAGTTAATTACATGGTGATTAGCCAGTGTCATGAATTATATTTTATCACTTGGCAAAAAATAGATTATAAGTTTAGAAAAAGAGTTATTTGGTGGAGTAGTTTTAAATTATATATTTATTTATATAATGCATGTTAGATAAAGGTTAAGTACAATACAATACAATATAAAAAAATTCGTTGTTGAACCATATATTCAGGCAATTTTCTCGAAAAAACGGGGAAAGTATTCAATGCATAATTGTTGGTTGATTCCTTTTGATGATTAGGTATCTAGAAAAATATTAATTTAAATTTGATTGACCAGGATATAAAACTAATAGTAAAAGAATTAACAATTTCCAGAATTTCTAAGTAGATATAATATTGCCTTTAAGTAACTCAAAGAACATCTCAAAAGAAATGAGACCAATGGTAAAATTTAAAGGTGTTTTGTTGGGATAAATATAATATTTAATATAAACATATTTTGTATTAATTATAATTATTACACTGGCTCACATAGGCTATCAAGCAGAGTGTAAGCCCTTTTTTAGCCAACATAAAATAATTTCTCTTTCCTGCATGCACATATTAGAATGTTTACTTATTAAAAAACACGAAGACAATTATTCAACCCACAATGATATTCATAACTACCAGACAGGAAATAAACTCCTTATTTGTTTAAAACAAATCGATGTGCAAAATCGTAAGTAGGGACTAACTATTATGCAATAAAAATTTTCAATTGTTTGCCAAGTGATGTTAAAAATCAACCAATCGCTAAACAAAAATACAAACAAAAATTTAAATTGTATCTCTACATCAAGACTTTCTACAGCTTCACTGAATATTTTGTGAATGATTTCAGTGATATGTAATTTAAATCTTTATACAAATTCTGTCATAAGATATTCTTTATGAACATATATAAGCTGTTCACGGTTTTATGTGAGTTGTGTGCAGTTATCACTATAGAATTAAAACACTTATTTCCTTACTTCATTTTTATTTTTAAATGTTAGATTTGTATCATGGTACTCGAAATGTGCATCAACATTTAAAATTAAAAGTGATGTAAGGAAATAACAAAGTGTTTTAATTCTATATATACGCTGGTTTTCTTCTATATATATATATTTAATGTAGTGACCTGTGTAAACTTATTGCATACACCAATTAAATATCATTATTATTATAGTAAAAACGTTAATATGAAAATATTTTTACTAACCAATATTAAAGACTAGAGAGAATAAACTGACCATATTAATTTGTTTAATAAGGTTATGAATAACTGTGTGATTTTCAAAAAAATCTGTTTACTTAAACAACATTGGTTTCGTATAAAATAAAAACACCTTTTTGAAAATCATAGAGTTATTCAACACCTTATGAAACAAATAAATATGGATTTTTAAAATCCTAACTCCTTATCATTTAACGAATTGAGCAAAATAAATCCATATACGAACGTATGTCATTTAAGACTGATTTTGTTTAATAAATTATGATGTTATAATTATCTTAAAATTTCAAAAGAAGAAAATAATTGAATTGACGAGGCTGATACATGATGAAATAGTGTGGCGAAACATGTTGTTGAATAATAAATGTGAAACCCTCCCAACTGTGTTGTTTTATTTCAAGAAGAAAACAAGATTATCATATATAATTTATAATATAATTAGACATTTTTAGTAAGTTATACACAATATATATTTGGCTATCAAATTCTTTTTATGGTTGAAGGGTTGAAAAGTGCAAATGTTATTAATAATTCTAAAACAATTTTCTTGTTTAACTATTTATTGTCAATAAAAAGCAAAATAATAGATAATTGTGAAATATATTAATTAATAGGTTTATTATTTTATCTCTATTTTCATATAATTTTTATTAGGATTATTAGAAATTAAATATAAATAAATTAATTAAACACGGATGCGAGTTTTGCTTTATTGTGTAAGTGACAATTATTTTTCCACACCATGGCTTCATTAGACAGATGAGTAATAATTATTACTTATTATTAACTTTTTATATAAATAAGTTTGTTATATGCATCTCACGAATCTATAGTTCAACCAATGGGACATCATTTATATTATATATACATTTTACGTTAAAAAAACTCTAATACAACTATAGTAAACAATTAAAGATCAAAAAATCAATGAAAATAACATACAGTTTATTCCTTACTTCAGTTGTTTATTTAAATGTTAGATGTACATTTCGTTCACAAGGTGAACATTATCAATAACAAACTAAATTCTTAAAACTATTAGCGCGGTATATATACAGGGGAGATATTATAGAGAAAAACCAGGGAGTAATTAGTCCAATAAAGGATTATAATGGAGGGTTTACATTATAAAGGTTTCTTTGAAGGTAATAGATCAAGAAACGGATTATCTAAGGGACCTAGGTCAAAATTTACCAACAAATTTTTATTTTTGTACATTTCGATGGCCTCAAGCATATTTAATTTATAATGATTTGAATGTTTTAGAAGTTTTATATTGGTTACCGAAAATGTGTGCCCTGTTGTTGAAGAGTGGTGTGCTATTGCAGATTTTTCAAAGTGTTTATATTTAAAATAATATTCGTCTTCTTTAAAACGTTTTAAAATGTTTCTTTGTGTCTGTCCCATGTAAATCTTGTTACAATTGTTGCAATTAATGAAATAAATGCCAGATTTTGTATTATTGTTGTTATAGAAGGCGGGAGCAGTATTAAACTTATTTCATAACTTATTAATTCTCTTATGAATTGTTGGATGACAGATGAATTTAAAATATTTTATTGATTTTGTTTCTTCTGATCTAGCTAAAGTGGTAAGTGATTTTAATTTATGCTGTGAAAATGTACATCTAACATTTAAATAAACAAGCGAAGGAATAAACTCTGTGTTATTTTCATTTACAAAACACTTCACGTAAACTCAAACCAACAATAGTCAAGAAATCAAATAGCTTTATAAAATAAACTCATATGTTTTATAGATGATAAATTTAATACTAAACTTATATTTTTATCAAAGAATACAACATATACACAAATGGTGGAATTATTTCATTTTTATTTATTTATTTATTTAAAATTTATAATACACTGCAAATACGTACTGTACATATAACCAGAATTTGCAGGCGGAGTTCACATTTCATGGTTTTTCCACTTACATCCCATAACTTCATGTGAAATGTACATTAAAATTTACTTAAATTTAGTTTTTAACATTTTATTTTAATATTTGATAAATTTCTTTTAAAATATTACAACATTGCTCCAATCCTTCAGATTCATAATATATAATTTATTTAATTAAATATTCGTGGACAAAAACGCACATTATTCAATTTTTTTTGTACTTCTTCTAAACAACAAAATTATTATCTCTGCAAACAAATATATGCAATAGGAAACGGAAAAATTAAAATGTTTGAATCCTAAATTATTATGTTAGAAAATTATAAATAAATAAAAATATTATTCTTGCAGACAATTACAATATGAATACAAAATAAGTCACTTGTAACAACTATTTCATTTCATTGGTTTATATCACGAAGGATACGCATATAAAAGTATTTTGCTTGTTGTGCAATTATTGAAATAACACTAGCTCAAATATATTTATTTTTGTTACTAACTTTTAAAAATAAAATAAATTCACGAACAATATTAAAATAATTTTAATTCAGGTTTAAAATAATAATAGTAATTTTAATGTAATAGTTAAAAAAATTGTCATAATGTGTTTAAAATACATATCTATAGACGCATTTCAAAAGTTAGATCACTTTTAAGTCGAATATTAACAACTAACAACAAACACAGTTATTAAATTTAGGAAAAAATTGTAATGTGGCCATCATAGTACTTTCCATATATTTTTCTGGAAAACTATTAGGTTTACACAAAAATAATATTTTTAATAATTTGCTCAATTTTGGACATTTACAAGTACAAGTTACTAGATTTATTCAAATAAATTTGCGACGCGATCAGTAATTAAAGTTATTATATATGTAGGGTGGTGGGCGGCCTCTATCCCACCCTCCAGTAAATAAAACATCATTACAATTTATTTGAAATATTTGTATGAAGACATCAATTAAAAAATACAATTATTTTGTGCTTGTTTATATTTTACAACTTTTAACTAAAACCCTCGCGTATGTTTTACTCATTAGAGGGTGTGATAGAGGCCACCCACCCACACTACATATAAATATAAACTTTGAGTCCTTTCGTTTCACGGTTTCGAATAAAATTAATTTCAAAACTTTTTGAATAAAAAAGAAATTCAAAAGATAAAATTTTTCTGTGAGTAAATTAGTACAAATTTGATGCATGATGGGTGGACAGACTTTTAATCTAGAGAGAGAAGATTGGCTATAGGAAGTCATATATATTTAAACTTAAATTGTGATTATGTTTTATTTTTTATTACATAAATTGTTTGATTGTTTTTAGCAGCAAAATCATCAACGATTAGCAATTAAAGTTATCATGCATATGGAGGGTGGGTGGTAGGCCTCTATCCCACTTTCCAATCAGTAAAACATACGCGAGGGTTTTAGTTAAAAGTTGTAAAATATAAAGAAGCATAAAATAATTGTATTTTTTTATTGATGTATTCATACAAATATTTCAAATAATTTTTGATGATGTTTTACTGACTGAATGGCTTTGTTAGACCCACCCTACATATATATATATATTAACTTTAATTACTAATCGCGTAGTGGTTTGTAATAACTTTAATTACAAAATTAGAATAAAAGAAATTGACAAAGTAAATTTTTTGAGTGTGTAAATTAATAAAAATTATATACATGATATGTCGAAAAACTTTCAATTAAGCTTAGATAAAATTAGCTATAGAAGGTCATTTATATTTAAATTATATTTAGATTATGCTTTATGAAAAAAAATATTTGAATAAAACTTAGTAATATTTTTCAAATTTAAATAAATATTGACAAAACACCAAAAATCGCCTCGATAAAACGATAAGGTAAATTAGTAATTAATATCACTTCGTTTTACTTGTTTCGCAATTTTTATTTATTTAACTTCCCTAGCTAGTTTCGATCACACGATCATTATCAAAGGGGTTTTACAACTATTACTAAAATTTACCGAATTACAGCTCTCTTATATACCTAGTTCAGTTAAGCCTATTTCGGGACAGATGTAATAAATGTATTGAGCAGCGGGGAGTTCGAGATTTCCAGATTATCATTAATTTAAGTTTGCCGAAATTTAAAGCTAAACCTTTAGTTTAAAGTTTCATCTCAATAGGATCTTTCGTTTTTGAGATACAGCGCCCACAGACATTTTATAATAATAATATATTTATTAAACGGAATCACCTTTTACAATAGAAATAACATAATTCAAGATGAAACATAAAATTAAAATACAACTAAAAGTAAACTTATGATCGTACGTAACAATAACATATATCAAAATTGAAATGCAATTCTTTTGAGTTCTGATTTAAACTTAGATATACTAGAACCAAACAAATCAATATTATTATTATGATTTAAATCATTAGCTACACTCATAAATCTAAAAAGTGGATTATTTGAATCATAATTAGTGCGTACTGTTGGTAATCTAAACAAGGGTTTACGCCGTATATTTATATAAGTAGAACTTACTGAAAAATTTAATGAAGCCAGTATTTCAGAACAATTAATATTACCCGAAATTAATTTATGCAGAAAACACATATCTAACATAAATCTACGAAATTTCAAGGAATCTAAGTTAAAATGAATACAAAGAAAGGAATAATCGGCAACTGAAACACCAGCAACATCAAATCTACGGAACATATAAAAAAGAAACTTGCGCTGTACTTTCTCTAGAGCTAATATATGGCAGTTATACTGAGGAGACCAAACTACAGATGCATATTCTAAATTTGATCTTACTAAACATATATAAAGAGTTCTTAGCGCGTAAGGTCCGAAACTATAACTATTTCTAAAAATCAAGCCTAATATTTTAAATGCTTTGTTAGCAATAGAATTAATATGATCTTTAAAGGACAATTTAGAATCGAATATAACCCCTAAATCATTAATACTATAGACTCTTTCCAACTGCTCAAGGTTAATCGAGTAGTCAAAGAAAGTTACACTATTTTTTCTTGAAAATGAGATTGAATTACATTTGGATATATTCAAAAATAAATGGTTCTTTAAACACCACTCAAATAAAATATTTAAATCATGTTGGAGTTCAAAACAACTACCAATGTTATCAATAGAATGAAATAATTTTAGGTCATCCGCAAACCTTAAAGATTTACAGTACTCGAACGAATCACACAAATCGTTAACAAATAACAAAAACAACACTGGCCCAATATGAGTTCCCTGAGGAACGGCAGAACATACATCAATTTCAAAAGACGTGTGGCTATTAAGTTTAACAATCTGAGAGCGATTTGATAAAAATGAATATATCCAGTTAATTATTTGAGATGAAAATCCATAAGCATTCAACTTAGCTATTAATATCTTGTGGTCCACACGGTCAAACGCCTTAGCAAAATCAGTGTATACAGCATCGACTTGTTTAAGCTCAGAAAAACTTTTTAATATAAAATTCTCAAAACATAAAAGATTAGATATAGTAGATCTACCATCAAGAAACCCGTGTTGATTATCTACAATGATATTCCGAGTTAAGTATCGAAGCTGTATAGAAATAAGCTTGTCTAATATTTTAGGAATAAAAGATTGTACAGTAACACCACGATAATTATCAATTAGGTTTTCTACCCCTTTTTTGTGAACAGGAATAATAAAAGATTTTTTCCAATATTGAGGGAAGTAACCTAAAAATACTGACTGTTCAAATAGCCAGTGAATAGGCTTAGACAGAGTACATACACAATTAAAAAGGAAGTAACCTGAAATACCATCCGGGCCACAATTAAATTTATTAGACAATTTTAAAATTTCATTAAACGCGTCTTCCAAATTAATATGCAAACATGACAAAGAATTAACCTTATTAATAAAATTGAATTTAGGGATACTAGTCACATTTACACAATAAGAAGAAGAAAAAAATGAAGCAAAAGCGTTAGCTATATCGTGCCCGTTGTCGAATATCCTGTCTTCAAAACTCATAGCTGCGGGAACACCTGTTGAATTCTTCATTCCTTTGACAAAACTCCAAAAATTCTTCGGATTGCATCTAATGTCCTCTTCAATTTCATCAATAAATGATTTGAAAAGAGATTTACTTAAGGATGAACACTTCTCGCGCAAAACTCTGAAATTCTCATAGTCATTAACATCGCCAGATTGTTTATATAATAAGTGTGCCCGTTTTTTTTCTTTAGTTAAACTTATAAGTTCACTGTTAAACCATTTCGGGTATCGCGAACTAAAGATAGTTTTAACCGGAACATGCATTTCAATCAGATCTGATAATATTATATAAAACATTTCAAGAGCACTATCCAGATCTTTATTTACGAAAACCAAATCCCAATCCACTTCAGCAAGAGCAATATTAATTGCACTATAGTTGCCTCTTTTGAAGTCGTAAATTTTATCATTGATGGTTAAATTACGCTGTTCCATTAAAACGTTAACATCAATATCATAGGCGATATGATGCATAGAATTTTTGCACAGAAGATCATTGGAAGCAGTTATATTAATTTTAGCACTAGTGCTAAAAACTAAATCAAGAAAAACGCCTCTACTGTTGGGAATAGTATTCAATTGAAACATGTTCAAAAAACTATAGGTTTCAGCAATTGCATCACATGCACTATCCGAAGATACAGAGTGCCCCACTACACCCATATCGTCATTATCCCAGGTGGCAGAGGGAATATTAAAATCACCACATATAATAATTTCGATTTCTGTATAATCATTGACAATGGATTCGAGAATGTGACAATGTTCATTCACGAAAACAATACTTCCCCTATATATACTATATAGAGCAAGTAAAAAATCGTACTCAGAATTGCATTGCGTCTAATACATTAATAATATTCAAATTATTTGTTATTATTTTTGTCTATCTTACCCAGTGTTTCCTAAATAACTCACATGTTTATCGCTTGGTAAACCGCATTAAAAGTAAATATTAAAGAATTAATAAACACTTGATTTGTTTCACTGATTAAATATATTTTCATGGCCATTTTTGCCTCTTATATTTTATATTCTTGATAATGTTGTAAAAGAACAAAGCTAGTAGGGTAAATATATAAATTAGTGAATGAAAGCAACTATATTAATGTTTTACCTTTTATAAAATAGTGACTTAGAAGAAATAATTACACTGAAGATTAAAGGAAAATCATTTCGACCTCAATTAAATTTAAAAAAAATAACTAGCAATGTTGTGGTTAAATCTATTGTAAGTACATTAACTATTAACAATAATTAGTGGTTTAATCAAGGGATTTTATTATGGAGTCTGAATAAGACTGATTTATTTAAATATTATTGTATGTGCGTCTATTAAATATTAATTTAGTAGAATGCGTAAACTATTAAATAAATGTATGAATGTATGAAAGAATGATTAAATAATTTTATAAAAGTCTTATTACATAATAAAAATGTAAGGAAGTCCTTTAGGTTCTAGAAAATTAACTAATAATTAGAAAAAAACACGAAAATATTTCGTAAATCTACAACAAACGAGTCTTATTAAAATTTTGAAAGTGATTTGTTTTTGTAGTCTTAATAAAACTTGTTTGTTGTAGATTTACGAAATATTTTCTAATTATTAGTCTTATTAAATGTTTGAAAGACGGAATAAATAAATAAATGATTAAAAAAACATGAATGTATTTTGAATTAATAAATGATTATAAATGAATGAATATATTAAATAAAATTATTCAAGTAAACTTACATTTAATTACATATACATAAAGAAATATACATGAAGAAATCTTTTTGTGAAAAAATTGTCGTGAATTACAGATATAAAATATTAATTGCCACAAAGACACTCGTCACCGCTCTTTGGATTTATTTGACGCTATCATTAAACGTAAACTGTATTTAAATATCATCAAAAAATTAAAACATACGAAAAGAGAAAACTTGCAAAAATAGCTACCACCGAAAATGAATGAAAATAAAACGGTTTTTTTTATATTTTATATAAAATCAGAATTAAATAAGTAATAAAATTTAAAAATGCAATAGTTAAGTAATGATGCTTAATCTCCTATAACAACACGTTTATTAAATCAAATGATGGTGGTATGATACAAGACGTAAATACTTTGTAGATTGCCTTTACCTCAATAGATGGCGGTAGTGGTTTCCTTTCAATTCAAACATTGTGTTAACTTATACTTGCAGTATATGTATTAATAAAAGTGAATAAAAACAATATAAATGATGAAAATAGATTACTTATTTATTTATTTATTTAGATCTTCGGTTGTTTTTAGAAAAATACATATAAATTAATTATAAAAACATACGTAAAATTTTGAATGAAAGAAGTACGGAAGGAATTCACAATTACAAATCATGTTCTTCCACTCAAACCCCTTTTTGATCCATTATGTTGGAATCCACCTTTCCATCCTCATCAACATCCGGAAACTTTTACATTTTCTTCTATATCGTTTTTTGTTTAAATGACGGATAATTTTAAAAAGCATAAGGTATCAATGATGGCGGTTGTATTTCAAGCTTAAATACTGCGAGAAAAATTTAAAATTTATCAATGTCTGTAATAATAAAGATAGTTAATATTAAGCGTTTAAATCAGTAATAATTAATTTCTTACTGTATACTGAATTCTCTTTATTCTTATTGTATGCTTTGTGACAAAAGTATGAATTAAAATATTATTGAATTATTTTTTTAAAGGTATGCTAGTATGAATTTATGACCATTCTTTATGAACAGTAATTTATTAAGTATACAGGGTGACTGACGAAAAACCTTTGGTGCTGTATCTCGCTTATTTTTGATCCGTTTTGAATAAATAAAACATCAAATTAAATGATTTTTAAAAGACTTTAATATGAACTGTACTGATATTTTTTCTTGCATCCAGTTTTTGACAAAAGACGATCAACTTTTTTTTTCAAATTGCACTGTATATATATTTTGTACTGATCCGCAAGGAGATTTTTTTCTGAATCTAAATTTGTAAACGATTTTATCCATTCATCAAACCAAAGTCGAGAAATTGAGGATTAAAAAAAAATTAAAAATCAAATACCCATAGTAAACAATATACAGAGCCTATTCCAAATGTCAAAAGTGACAGTGTCAGTCATTGGTACAATACTGCAATGATTTTTAATAATTTCATAATAAAAATGTTGCAAGATTTCAAAAACTGAAAAACGATTTCTGTAGAAGCACAAAATTCAAGTACAGTGTTTGAAATATTGCAACATTTTAATTATGAAATAATTAAAAATCGTTGCAGTATTGTATCAATGGCTGTCACTGTCACTTTTGACATTTAAAATAGGGTCTGTATATTGTTTACGATGTATACTTGACTTTTTATTTATTTTTTTAATCCTCAATTTCTCGACTTAAGTTTGATGTATGGATAAATTTGTCTACAATTTTATATTCAGAAAAAAAATCTCCTTGCGAATCAATAAAAATATATATACAGTGCAATTTAAAAAAAAATGTTGATCGTATTTTGTCAAAATCTGGGTGCGAGAAAAAATAACAGTTCAGATCCTATTAAAGTCTTTTAAAAATGGTTTAATTTGATGTTTTATTTATTAAAATCGGATAAAAAAATAAGCGAGATACAGCACCAAAGGTTTTTCGTCAGTCACCCTGTATAAAATATAAGTAGATAACTAAATACTTCAATAACCGTTCTATATAACGTTTGTATTTTCCATGCATTTTTCTAGATAGAATAAAAACGTTTTTTTATATTATTTTGTTCATTTAATAAAATGTGATAAATCAGTTTCCACAATACTCTAACAAATAGGTTTCTTAATTTGAATATTATTATTATTACTGCTATGATTTTAATAAATATTATTTATATTGATAAATAAAAATTAAATAAAATTAAATAAGTTTTTTCTAGTTTATTTTCTATTTTTTTTTGCCAGATGAGAAAAACTTAAAAATTTATTTCTTGGATCTTCAAAGCATTCACTTCGTGGTACATTTCGATATTAAGAATACTTTGACTTTTCTATACTACTTTAAACTTTGCAGTGACTAGTTTCAAAATTTAATTATAAAATAAAGCACTAAAAACCTTTCTTCACACAGTTTATTTGAAATACCAAATATATATTTCGGACACAAAGTGACCATTATCAATGGTTTATTACTGAAATTTAGTTACTGCAAATAAAACGTCAAAGTGTTTTCTTTATTCTTAAAAAAAATATTATTTTAGATATTTCTATCCTAGGTTTAAATAGAAATTAAATAATTTACATGATTTTTAACCAGTAATATTAAATTCACTTAGTACGTCTTGCATTAAATTTTATTTGTATATAAATATATTTTATAATACACGACGTTAGATTCGGATTTGAATATTTGCTCATGGACTTCAAGCAAAGAAATTGAAGTCATGTTTTTGTAATGTATTTATACCATATAACTAATTAATTGACTAAATAGTTGAAAATCATATGTTAATATTCTTTATTTATTGTTTATAAATACTAAGTGAAATGGTTAAAGATCTCACTAAACACAACGGCTTATTAATAATTTGGTAGTAAAAACATTGAAAGTATCGTATTTGTCTTCTTTATTTTTTATTGAGTTTGTGAACATGAGGAATTGTAAAAAAATACTTTTAACGTATTATTTAGGATATTCATGTTTATAAAATAATTATACTGGCAAGAGTGTGACACGTATTTATTGCAAATTTTGCAAATTTATTTGTAGGCATTGAACTATTTCTCTATCAATAATAGATAACGACCTGTTTCAACCTATACGGGTCTCATAAGCCTACCGCACCTGAAGATGGAATGTTTCTATGGAGTGAAACTACAGTTCTTTATTTACGATAGTTAATAATACACAATAACGTCTTTATTTGGACAAACCTAATTACATTTAGAACAATACACTTTAATTTAAAATAAGAGTTAGTCCGTCCGTTTGGGCTATCGACCTTCGGTCTTTCTGCCCTGTCTTGACTCTAATTTATGTAAAAACAAAGAAAAAATTGCTACCTTGCTTAATTGTCCGAATGATACGAGCTAATGAATTTATGAAAAGTGATAGTTAATAATATTCAGGTGATTTATATTGTCATTGAATTTTATTTGTGGAGATTAGTTAACAATATAAATTTAATAAAGTTGATACTTGTTGTGCTGCCCTCTTGATGGAACCAGATAAGTAATTTTGGCGAAGAAAAACACTTGTTATGTCAAAGATTAAACTTTGAAAATGATCGGGTATAATTGAAACACGTGTCAGGAAACTGAAAATAAAAGTAACAATATGGAACATAAAAAGTGTTTTTCTTCGCCAAAATTAAATTTAATAATACTAAAATATATGCCGAAATATAGAAACCATCGAGGTCATCTGAATTATATATAAAAACATGTTTGTCGGTTATGATAAACTATAACAATAACGCATAATCTGCTAAACTATACTACATTCTTTATTATTATTATTTTGATGTATTTTCTGCAAGTGTTGTTTGATACCATTGTCTAAATTAAATTGTTTATCATTCAAATATTTTTGCAAAGATTCGAACAAATAGTAGTTGGGCGGCGCTAGGTCTGGTGAGCATTGTGAATGGTCCACCAAATACTATCCAAGCTCCAGCAACAGCGGGTCACTAAAGTTGCGAGTGGTCTCGCGTTGTCGTGATTGAACATAAGACCTTTACGATCTGCCAATTTGTCTTAAATTTGAACAATTGGCGACAGTATACAGCCGTATACTTTTGGTTTTTTGGTTCTGATATAGCAGTTTGAAGTACATGACGCCTTTCTAATTCCACCAAGTTAAGAGCATAACCTTGTTTTGATGGATATTTTCTTTCGAAGTGATTCCAGCTTGTACACCGGGCTTGTACCATGATCATTTTCGCACAACATTATCGTAATCCATCAATTTTTCATCGCAAGTGATAATACGTTTGAGATTTTCATTATTTTTCAATAATTTATAGCAGCCGATTATGCGCTTTGTTAAATGAATTTCTTTTAGTTGATGTATAACCCAAATATTGCGTTTATAAACATATCATATCTTGTGCAAATGTCTGTCCATGGTCGTTTGAGAAATGTTTACTCATTCTGCTAACTCTCGAGTCGAGTAATGGCGGTTTGCTTTGATTAATGCTTATATTTTATCGTCTTTGGCTCCAACTGGTCTTCCTGAACATGGCGCATCTTTGACATTACCGGAATATAATTTTGGCACTGGCATTCTGTTGAGCAATCTTCACCATACACAGCACATAACTATTTATGGACTTGCGTTTCGATTTTTCCATTATTCCTCGGTTTGCTTTTTCATCTTTCGGCCACTGCTTTAAGATAACTTCACTTATCTTTTTTTTTTAAATGACAATTGAAATGTCTCCTGTCAAATGGTATTTAGATTAAACGATTGGGCAGAAGATATTTGGTTAAAAATACAAGTGTAGACATCTATTTGTCGGAACCGAAATTAGTTAAGACTCGGCCCAATATTATTTTTGCTTTTGAATGGAATGAATAGAACAATTCTTTATAACTTTGTTATTCTTGCTTATAATACATTTACAAAAGAATACATTAATTCATGAAACACCTTCACAAATTTTGACAGTAAGAATCACGGGCGGAGTTCACTGGTTTCTAGTGTTCTTCCACTCAGACCCACTGACCAATAAGACATGCTGACAGCTTCTGATTTCTTCATTTCGAATATATTGGAGCAAATATGCTATTTTTGTCTTTTTTAGGGAGATGTATTTGACATTAATATGTCATATTTACACTTTTATCGTTAATTTTTTTTAATTTACACATTTTCCGAAAATCTACATTATTTTTTAAGTTTACAACATTTGAAAAAACCAAAAATACTCTGAGTACTTATCTAATTTTAATTTTGACAAATATTTTATTTAAAAAAAACGCAAAGCGTTTTTGTTCTTTTATACACTCTATACAGATTAAGTTGATAATGACACATATTTGAATGAAAACACGCTGAAATAAATGAATATTTTTTATTCGTTTTATTAAATTATAATTATTTGTAATAATATTTTAAATGCCTAAATATTTACGATGTAATAACATCAGACTTAACCTGCATAAAACATGTTTATAGTTTAGTAAAAAATATTTAAATCACTTGGTAATTTCCCTTGTTTTGTATATACAAGAATCTTTTTTGGCAAATACATATATCTCTTTGTTGTATTATAATACATAACAAAAATATGTACTATACAATTACAAATTAATTTAACATTTGTCAGTAGGCTTTATTATTTTTCGGACTAGTTTCGACTTTAATTATTCATTCTCATAAAGATATTAAACTAGTCGGAGATAAATTTAAAAAATACAAAACATATCTTACTAAATATAACTAATAGTCAAAATTTGTCGGAAAAATATTAGAAAAGAAACAAATGTTTTGATTAATTTTTAATTAGCCTAAATATTTGTTTAAATCATTATAATTAGCATATTCTCGCAATACCTCATATTACTAGCAATGCATTATAAACACGTAAATAAATTGAATTAATATTTGATTTATTAATTAATTAGATCATATTAAATCAATCAATAACCGAAAGTTTTCCTGTATATATTGCATAAACTAGATGATTTAAATAAATGTTTATTTCAGGTATTATTTGTTTCTTTTTTAAATTAAAAGGTTTTATATAGCCTTTTACACTTAGAAAACAAACACTAACACTTTCTTCACAAATTAGTTTTATTTTGTACATCTAGCGAAATAAAACTATATTGTGGGAGAGTGTTAGTGTTTGTTTTCCAAGGGTATGAGAAGTATTATATGATATATCTTAGATAAAAATAAAAATCCACTTATATTTATTTTATTATGTTTTCTGATGAAAGAACTATTAATTTTAATAAAAAAGTAATTATTTTATTACCAAATGGTATTTCCAACATAAATGATTAATATTAATAAAAAATTAATATCCTCATGATTTTTATTTATAAACAAATATGTATTATGTAGTACAATAATTAAAAACTAGACTTAATTTATTAGTCGTAAAAATATAACTATTTTAATAGGATAATATAAAGTACTTCTTGATATTTTATATTTTATAAAATCATAACTATTTTAATTTAGTGATTCTTATGAATTACCACGCAGTAACCATTATTAATATATAATAATTATTTATGAAACGAATTTTGCATTTTTTTTAACTTTTTACTCAGCAAACTCGTGTTACTGTTTATTAAAAATTCATTACAAAGCAAAATCCAATGAAAGTCTGTAGCATTTCATGGTATTTCAAATGCGTTATAAATTTTATGTAAGTTATTATTAATAAAGAGAATGGTTGCGACCGTTACTACGTGGTAATTCATACTTACACTGAATTGAAAAATTCACTATGTTTTAACCACGATAAGACGTCGAAACTCTTAGATTTATATAATTGTGCCTACACGTTATATAATATTTTTACAATAATTATTTGTGGTTAAAACATGGTGAATTTTTCAATTCAGTGTAAGTTATTATTAAGTTTATTTATTTTTATTATTAACTAAACATAAAATATTATCCGATTTTATTGATATTTTTAAGTTTTCAGTGTAAATAACATAATTATTAATGAAATAATCTCTTGCTTTAGGTTAATTTAGTTCAATTATTGTTCTAACACCATCAATTACGGTTATATTGAGCTTACCCTGATACAACAATTGAAGACAGCGTATCACACCTGCGAAAATTTGATATTTCTGCTATCGAATGTATTAAATTAAATTCAGGCCATCAAGAAGAGTACGCTTCGTTTAAGATTACAGTTCCATTTATGAAGTTGAAATATACTGTGAATCCTTATGGATAACTTACCTAATTATTAACTCTCCTACCCATAAAATTGCATGCCATCTTAACACGCTTTATAAAGAACTAACCGATTTTAGGGACGCTAGATCAATTAAAAACTCTAGGAAATTAAGTAGTAAATTAACAAACCACAAATTCCCTTCTAACTAGTATCATTCGACGTGTCTAATATATTTGCTAAAATTCCACTCTCAGATTGCTCAGATTTAATAAAAGCCTCATTTGAGAAATAGAAGGTTAATTAAACATTTGGTTTTGTTTCTTAATTTTTATATTTCTATGAGAAACACTTGGTTTTGATTCACTATTTTATATATCTCTGAGAAATATAAAAATAGTGAAACAAAACCAAGTGTTTAATTAACCTTCTAATTAACATAAAAATGTTTCACCGCGAATTAAGTGAGAATTTAATTCATCGTATCATTTGAGAAAATTAACATTAATATTTCAATCAGAACAGAATTTTTAAATATTCTTAAAATAATTTTAAATATCTCTTATTTGAAAATAAATTTCTATTTATAGACAGAAAGACTTGCAATGAGTTAAAGTCCATTGTTAGCCGAAATTTTTATGTGCAATTTAACAAATGTTATATTAGATTCTCTATTAAATAATAGTTATTTAAGGTACAAGTGTAAAAAGTGATGCTTTATTGCACGAACTGGCGTTTAAAAACACGAGCGAGGAACGAGCGAGTTTTTTGAAAGCCAGGAGCAATAAAGAAACTTTTTACACATGTGCCTTACAAAATTTTATCTTCGATCGTAAAGGATTTCAAAGAATATATTCTTATGAGTAATA
Organism: Ontholestes murinus; assembly: GCA_963969525.1. Classification (NCBI taxonomy): domain Eukaryota; kingdom Metazoa; phylum Arthropoda; class Insecta; order Coleoptera; family Staphylinidae; genus Ontholestes; species Ontholestes murinus. The sequence goes on from OZ018390.1 coordinate 29,003,997, forward strand.
TTTTAATGTCATTTCAATAATTCAATTAATGAAAACATATTTTACCCGCAGTGCACTAATGAAAGCGTTACTTAGCAACCAGTAAACAAGTTGCACAAATGTCGGCCGCCATTATTATTTATGGAAAAAATGTTCGCTTTATTGTAATCGCTTCGACTTGCATTAAATGAAATCTCCAGAGTTCTTAAATCTGCCATTTGGTTTGTATTATATATTTTATTTATAGTTTATTAGTTATTTGTATCAATTAATAAAAAATTAAGTTTTTCGTCGAAATATATTCATCTGTCAAATTTGACATTTCTGTGCAATAAAAACAGTTTGACATTACCGTGCAATAAAAACGTAAAAAAGCACTAGTGCTTTAAAAAGCCACTTTTACAATGAAAAATGATGCAAAAAGTGTCTACTTTCTGTACGATCGTAGATAAAAATATATAAAATATAGTTTAGATACATCGATGATATTTTATCTTTATTTATAGGTATAGATAAATAACTAACACAATTTTTAGATTTTTTAACAACCTCCACCCAAATATAATATTTACAATGGAAACTGAAACTAATAACAAAATTAAATTTCTAGATCTTTTAATAACAAAAACTAGTCTATTATTAACATTTGAAATATATTGAAAACCTACCTATACTGATAATCCCTAACGCTTCCAACCATCTACAAAAAAATAAATTTTCTGCGTTTAACCCAATGATTTTTCGAACTATTAAAATATCCCGCACTTAAAACCAGCACTTGATACAGAAATTAATGACATTAAAACCATAGTTATGTCAATTGGTTATTCATCATCATTAATTAATCAATAATTAATGAAAAATTTCTCAAATACATACCATATATGCAAGCCAGGAATCACACAAACAATTAGTTTATAAACCCCTTACCTTCTTCGGCGACATTTCATTAAAAAATAAAAACATTTTATCAAAACATAATGTAAATTAAAAAAAATATTAATTGAAAATACTCACAGATCAGGGATATATAAACTCACTTGTAAAAATTGAAAGGGAATTTATATTGAACAATGTGGTCGCAATTTCACTATAAGACTTCTTCGTTCTTTTCGGCTTAATTTAATTGATAAGTCAACTTGATCAATCATACTTTTGGTGAGGATGTACTGTCAAATATACATTTTGCCGTATAGGGCAGTAAGATGGACCTCCTGGAGTCATTAGAAATATGGTATACAAGGCTTGCGCTAATTCGGAAATCCCCGTAATTAACGACCAGGTTCACCTGATATATACCCCATTTTATAACGTAGTTTTAAAACCTTAATTTTAACTATATATTCTTGTAAGTTTTTAGTTTTAATTACTTCTAGTTTGAAAATGACAAGATAAAATTGTCGAAACCAAATTGAAAAGTATTTTATTGTTAATAATTATGTATAACGTAGAAGTCTCCATCGTTAACATTCTAATGTTAATTTATTTGGTCCTAAACATATTACATTTACTCAGGAATATTTCCTATAGTTACAAAACGTACGAACCACAAGGAAATATAATAACTTTAAAAATTGCTATAAAATATGTATAAGAGACGAACATAAGAAAGCAAATTAACATTATGTAATATCCAACCCAACAAGGGCAATTTGGAATATTATAAGGTCCAAAATGCAAATGAAAAACAATACAACTGATAGTGAATTTATCAGCCAATGACTTTTTTCAAATGTTGCCCAAACTATTATTGAGTTCATTCCTGATTGTGTCTAGGATTCTGATAGATTGATAATGAAATCTAATATTGAAAATAATCTCTATTTCGAGTTTTAAGAAGTATCCATTTTGAAAGTTAGAGATACAATATTGAAACTAAAGAAAAAATCATGGAGGGATTTATATGACTTAAACATTGAAATTATTACAATCGAAATTGGCGTTTTAATTAGTTCATTAACCTACTTGATAAATCGTTGTATAAAAATTGGCATTTTTTCGAATGCATTAAAAATAGCAAAATGCGTACCAATTTTTATCACAACCACTATCGTCCCATTTTAATACTTCCAGCTCTTCGATCAAAAATTATCGAATCAATTTTAACTGAACAAATATACAAATACCTGGAGTCAAACCGTATACTTACTTTCTGCCAAGTCGAATTCAGGCACGGTAAATCAACAACTATGGCAATCAGTAAATTTATAAATTACATAATTGATGGCTTCTAAAACCATGAAATTGTAATCAGTAATCTGCTTGATTTAAGTAAAGCTTTTGATTGTGTTAATCATGAAATATTGTTTAAAAAATTATATTATTATAATTTTAGTACTATTATTTGCAACTTACTAATGTCGTATTTGACCAAAGCAGAATGTTCTATTCAATGGGGGAATTATCTAGTCAGCGTAAGATTGTTCATGGTGTGGCTTAATTGCCGTAGTTAGAATAATCCGATTTAGGCAAAATATGCGCAGCTTTGTTCGATAACTTTTCATTATGTCTCTCTCAAAGAAGCCTTCGTTCCTATTGGCAAAATCTCGAGACAGTCGATTTTCACAAGCCTCTCTTGAAAAATCACATGTCCGGACTATAAGGTGTATGCATAAAAACCTCTCAACCGAACTCCCGGAGCTGCAGGCGAGTCACTATCTATATATGTGGCCTGGCGTTGTCCTGATGACAATTTCTCTCCTATTGGCTAAATCTGGCCGCCTCTGCGCGATTGCTTCCTTCAGACGGTCCAGTTATTGACAGTATAGTTCCGAGTGAAGAATTTTGCCATAGGGTAGCAGCTCATAGTAGACAATTCCCTGCCAATTCCATAAACCACACAGGAAAACCTTCCTAGCCGGTAATCCTGACTTGGCCTCCGTCTCACCACGACCGTCTTCGCTTGACGTTGTCATAAGTGATCCACATTTCATCACCAGTCACCAACCGCTTCAGAAATGGGTCAATTTTGTTGCGACTCAGCAGCGATTTGCAGATGGAAATTCGGTCCATGAGCTTTTTTTGCGTTAGCTCGGGTGCCATCCATACATCGAGCTTCTTTTTGTATCCAGTCTTATTCAAATGGTTCCAAACGTTATTGTAAGCAAACTTTAACTCTCGGGCAATCGAAACAGTGCTTACATGATGGTAGGAGTCGACAATATCCATGATTTTATCGATATTTTCGACAATTGGCCTTCCAGTGCGCGGTGTATCTTTGACATCGAAATTAGCGTAACGGAATCGATTAAAATAATATTGCGCGTGATTTGTTAACGAAAAATGTAAAATATAGCGTATTTTCTCTTTGCTAGTGTTCATTTTCGACGCGCGCTCAAACAAAACTGAGTCAACCAATCAGAAATATAATGGATATCTTTTTACTAAACCTTTTATATATTAATGATCTCTCAGCTAAATTTCCAACAGCTTGCAGATGATACGAGTATCACTTTGAAAGAAACTTCCCCAGAATATATCACTGAATTGTTAAAATCACTTATGATGACAACATCTTCATTGTTCAGTTGTAATAAACTTGAATTAAATAATAAGAAAATAGTAGAAATGATTTTCTTAATAAAAAAAGAATCTGAAAATCAGTCGAGTAAATTTTTACGGCTTACAATTAATATATGTTTAAGCTAGTTATTCCATGGGCTTGTATTAGAAAGGAAACTGTCGAAGAATATTTATTTACTTCAAAATTTAATGGGATCAGTTTACAAATGTTCATTAATATTCACTATAAGTAAAGATGGGTTGTTCGTGTACTAGCTGGACTTAAACACAAGGAAGAATGCCGACAGGCTTTCAAAACACATAAAGTCCTCTCATGAGTGTCATGTATATTAAACGTAATCTTGGTTAATTTACTTTTAACAAACCGTATCACGACCATGAAATAATATATTATTGAATAAAGTCGAACCTAAAAATGAAGTGAGATTGCAGCGATTTCGACTGTCGAAAAGTAAAATAGCTCATCGTTATTACTATGTAACATTTTTCAAAATATTGCCAACTAAGATTCAACAACTAGAAAAGCGCTTGAAAAGTTGGTGCAAGAATTATCTAAACAGAAATGTGTTTTACTCGTATCAGAATACATAAATAACTTCAATTTTTAAGTCGATAATATTATTGTTATTGTCATTTTATATAATCCAAATATTGTAACATCTAATTATCATCAAACTACTGTTTCAAAAAACGCTTAAACACATCCAGTAATTCAATTTCTCTCCAAATTTATTATCAAAACGTTCGGGGTTCAGCAACAAACTTAATTCAATAATATATTTTCAGCGGATAATTTAAATTTATGCGTTCACATGAAACAAGATGGCATATTTGATGCGGAATTGTTTCTTTCTAATTTTTCTGTATTCCGAGTTGAGAAAAAAGGAGGAGGATGCTTGCTTGTAGTCGATCGTAAATATTTACTACAATGGATTAATTAATACAGATTATCAATAAACAATGTTGATATTGTAGGCGTGAAAATACACATAATTCAGATGTTCTCATTATTGTTTGTAATTACTTGCCACCAAACTCCAATTTATATTATTTTTGATTTAATTGTACAGCACATTCATTTTGCAGCACCTATATTAATTATTGGTGATTTTAACTTACCACATTTTTACGACTTTGTAACACATGGCTCCGACTCGACTCTTCAGACTGATTCATTAATAAATTTCATTACATTTAATAAATTGTTCCAAGTAAGCAATATATTAAATTCAAAGAATAAACTTTTAGACATGATACTGCATACAAACAGTATTAATTTGTAAAATTTTAAATCTTGTTGATCCAGTTGTAGACATAGATAATTATCGTCCTCCAATATGTTTCAATGTTGATTTTAAAAATATTAGTTCGCCTATATTTAAGACCAAACCAATTACAATTTAATTTCAAACGGGCCAATTTGTCTGTATTATATCACGACATATTAGAGTATTGTTGGGATGACATTATATTCTCTAAATACCGTAATATAAATGTTTCAGTATTAGGAAAATACACTTCGTTGATATCACACAAGATGTATCACAAAGTGATGGCTTCAAGCATTAAACATATTGTCTCAGTATTGTATTCCAAGCTGTATTATATATTCAAGAAAAGTATCCCCATTATTGAACATCAAGAAAAGCCTAAATTTCCATCATGGTTTACTTAAAATAGTAAGAGTGGTAAGTCGAGATGTAAAGGTGGAAATTAAAAAAGATTATCATTATTATTTTCAACAACAAGAATAATTTATAAAACAGGACCCCAAGAAGTTCTGGTCTTTTGTTAATAAAAAGCTGTCATCCTCCCGAATTCCCGGTATTATGAAAAGCCGGAAATTGTTAATATTTTTGCAAAAAATTTTAAGAGTGAGTATAGACCAGTTAAAATTTCAATTTTAATCTGATTATAACTACCAGGTCAAACACAACGTATCACACTAAAAACTTAAAATCTACTTTCATTTGTGGCCCAGATAGAATACATTCTATTATTGTAAACGATTGTATAGCTTCTTTTGTTACACCTTCAAAACATATTTTTAACTTAATTTTAAAAACTGCGTTATTTTCTGATGTTTGGAAAGTTTCTCTATTTTTAAATCAGGTGATAAAAGTTGTGTTAGTAACTACATACCAATCCGGATAATAAATAATTTTGCCAAGCTGTTTGAAAGTATTATGTCAATTAAACTTTATTATTGTATTATTCTCCTTTAGCTCGGATGGCTAGACTGTGTAATGAATTTTCTAATATCGACATATTTAATACTACCCCATCTTCAATTAAGAAGTTTATCTTTAGTTCAATTAAATAATAAATATTGGCGGTATACATATTGTTTTATTCCATTTTTTATGTTATTAATTATAGTTTTTTATGATTTATCTAACTTTAACTTTATTTATATTTCTCTCTTATTGGATGTATAATCTGTCGAGAAATAAACGATTATTATTATTATTGTTACTATTATTTATCTATTTAATATTATCTCATATACATGTATTTTAAATGTGTATATTGTCTAAGTATTTTTTAAATTATATATTTTTTCACACAAAATCGCCGACTGCTATAAATTTAAAATAAAATTTGTTGATATTAAATCATATATTAATATTTTTTTTATGATTTGTGTAAAACTTACTGTTATTAACACCAATCAATTATTATTATTATTAAGAATATTTATTAATAATTAGAAAAATACGAAAACATTTCGTAAATCTACAACAGATTCGTAATGTTTTCGGGTTTTTCTAATTATTAGTTAATTAACATAAAGGACTTATATAATATATTTTAAGAATATTTAGTATTGCGTATTTATTATGCATAGTTAACTTTTAAATCCTTACTTTGTTATATACATTTATTAAATCTCTTTTACATAAAATAAAATTTGCATAATATTTGCAGACATAATAAAAGTTAAAAATATATTCGACATATAATGTAAAAACTATTGTTTAACATAATCCTAATTATAAGTCTAGTTATAATGGAAAACACTTTTAAAATCGATAATTCAGTGTAACAATTATATGAGCTAATTACCGGCGCTTAAAATCATATAATTCATTAAATAAATTACGAAAACACGTTTTAATACATTTTAAATTCTAGTATTTGCATGTGCAATATTATAAAATTTATTAATTTATATATTGAATTATAACAATTAAATGCCATTTCCGTTCGCGGATACCTAGTTCACGTTAAAACCGTTTTATTATTATTCAATATTTAATTAACACTCCCGTTAAATTTATTTTATACGGTTCATTCCAATTTGTTATTAAACTCGACTGACGCATCATTATTATAATATAATGATTTGCTTATTTTTAGTGCACGTTGGGGGAGTGAATTTGCAGTTAAATGTGGAGAATAAACAGATCGTTTAACTTTTACGCCCGTTCCACAATTATTAATAATACAATTAATAATATATTTTATATCGGAAATAGACAGTGTTATTATTTAATTTTGTTGGAATAGTGTTTTTAATATTCAATTTTAAAATACCCGCAGAAATAATTAATAGTTTATTGGTCGAATTATATTGATCATTTTATTAATTTTAATATTGTTGATTCTTGATGCTTCTACTTCATGATACATCTTATCTATTAGATGTTTGACAAAACTTGATTTTTAATTTTTTAAAACTAATGAAAAAGGCAAATGGTTTTTTAATCTGATGGTGAAATTCCGAGCAGATTGTCCTATACACCCCATGACAATGTTATTGGGTTAACTTATAGATACAGAATTTGCTTAATTTATTGGTCATGGTTTTCGGATTGAAAATTAAATTCTTAATCTGAACTGCTGTAATATTGTGCTTTTTAAAAATATTTTTAATTTTGAGACTTACGTTGCCATAATATTTCAAAGGCATATATTTTTTTAAATATTTTATCAATAAGAATGTCATTATATCCGTTGTTTAATGCTATACTCTTAACTAAATGCTCTGTGGATCATTGAATTGAAGGCAGCCATTGTACCATATGTTTATAAGGATGTTTAGAATGGTTTGGGATAACGAAATCAAGAGATTATTCTTAGATTTTGTATTAGATAGATAGATAGATGTTTACTGACTACTGTAAATTTAATTCTTAGATCAAGCTTGTTAATAATTTAAGAAATTAATTAGTTGTTATCATTACCTATAAAACAAGACATTATATCATCGACGTAATTCAAAATGCCGTGGGTTAAATCACAGCTTAACCGTAAACTATTGTATATAGATAACTTGTGTACAGAAATCTATAGGAAAATATTAATAGAACACTCTATAAATTCATAATGATCCCATACGAATTAAAAAAAAAAACTTTGAGAAAATAAATGCGACTCTTACACATTTATGGTGATTTTACAAAAGTTCTAACAAGATATGGACGTGGAAGTTTCGAAACTCATCGCGTTTCGTTATGAAAATACCAATCCCGGACACACACAAATGATCGTTTCGCGAACGTAATTTCGTCTGATGAATGAGTTCCTGTTTGTGCACCAATCTTTTCCTTTTTCGAACGTCTGGAGTGTATCAGGGCGGCCAATTTTCGAGAACAATGTCGTTTGTATTCAACAATATTGTTATTAGTAGACGTAGATGCACTCATGTTAAATAGCTCGAACGCGAATGGTTACACATGCTGTTTATCGTGGTAAATTGGGCGCGACGAAAATGATACAGGGCGATGACAAATGTACACAATGGAAACGAAATTACGCGCCGTAACAACCGAATTTCTAGTTAATAGTATTTAATTAAGGAAATACTCCACTATTTCCAAGAAGGATTCGTACTAATAGCGTGTGTACATGTGAAATAATATTTTTTTAAGAAAATCATAAAAATTATATAGTCTGGAGAAAAACTACCTAATAGGCCTTATAAAGAATTAAAGACATCTTTTGGTAAGGTTATTCATAAATTATTAAATATCTAGGAGATTTTATTATACTTGTTACTTTATATACCTTCGTGTTATATAAAATATTGGTAGTATTAAATGTTGTAAATTGTAATTATGAATATTTTAAACTATTTGATTTTCACGATTACACCCTGCGTGGTAACTGCGCGTTCCCTGATATTTAACAATCAATTTGTCGTAGCATTTTTCCCTCGTCTGAAAGACAATTTTCCTCGGAGTTAATAATATGCGTTGTCATCACGAACTGTACTAATGCTATCCGTTGAATTTATGCAGGGCCCACACGTGTTTGTTTCCGTCCTTCGCCATCATTTGTACAATGGTAATTAGGTAGAGCGAGAGGAGATAATTGGAGGGTGTATGTGGAAGGTAAATCAGGATTTGACAGTCGGACGCCATTATAACTGGCGATGTCACCTCGTGGCTCTGGTGTTTATCTAAAACTCATTCCGCATACATTTTAAATGGCTGTCGTCATATCGGAAATACGATAATTCGGCAGCGATTCCCAAACATTTACCCTCGACGCCATGGGCGTAAAGTTTTGCCTAATGTGTTTGATTTTATTCGAATCAAAGAATGAATTAATTATACACAATTACTGCAGATAATATTACCGGAAAATCTAGGCCATTGGAGTTTGATGCATTACCTTAATTTTTATGGAGAGTCCAATTGGCTTATTTTAATCAAATTTTAATACCAGAAGTGTTCATTAATAAGTAGTAGCAAGATCATCAATCATATTGTAGACCTAACCAACGAGCTTCCCCATTAGTGAAATCTACTTATTGATGAGGATCCATATCAATGTTTTAGCGACGATGATCGTGGCTGGGTTGAAAGTGAATCTGATGAAGAAGATGAAGGTGAATTGGATGACGATTACAATTCTAATTCAGGTAATCGTGATGCAGAAATTGGAAATTCTAATTCAAGTGTTGATGATGCTGAAATTAGAACAAACCAAGATCCTGTTTCCCAAACAGTTTATGGTCTTAAATTTTACCAAATTGTGTTCCACGAATGAAAATTCCAACTATTATAATCCTGAAGTGCTTTTACAAAACCTGAATTCTCAGTCCACTGAATTAGAAATATTTTTGAAAATTTTTCTAAAGAATGCATATATGTTTATTGCCCATTGCACTAACGAAAAAATAAAAATTTTAGAGAAGAAAACCAAGAAAAAGTTCAAATCAAGTAACTATTCTGAGATTATGTTAGTAACTGGTGTTATGTTTGGATTACCTGTAAACAAAATACATTAATTTACACATACATAAAAAATACACTAAATTTTAAGCACAGGAATCACAGGCGAACTTCATTCTTCAGAATGTTCCTCCAGTCAAATCCTGGATCTGGATTGAGTTTCCCAAGGGTGATCAAATCATTGACCAAAGCACCTAGGCCTCACTAGGCCCGTTGTGCCCCCCTGGCTGGGACAGCCCTCCGTTGTTCTATCACTGGTATCACTGACAGCCGAACCAGCTTGTCTGCCTTGTTGTTGCCTTCTTCATTATTGTGTCCTTTGACCCAGCCTAGCTCAATATTGTTTGATTCAGGGTGTTGTGATATTCTTTAACTAGTCTTGAGGTGATCTTGTGACCACTCACTGCTAGTATTGCTGCCCTACTGTCTGTATGTATATGGATGTTCCTATCTCGGTAGTCACGGTGTAGGATTTCTTTTGCCCCATAAGTGATACCAACGATCTCTGCTTGCAGAGTAGTTGTGTGGTTCTCTAGGGATATAGCTCGTGATAGGTCTATTTGTTGCGAGTAAATACCCGCCCCGGATCCTCTTTTGGTTTTATAATCATCGGTGTAAATTCGAAGGGTTTCCCCACCCTCTACTCCTCCGGTTCCTCTTTTTGTCGATACATTGTAGGGTCTATTGAAGACATAGCAGGGTGGCAGATTGTCCATCTTCCTTCCAAGAAAGGTTGTCTTCTTGACAGCCTCTTCTAAGAGGTGACAGTGTCTACCAGCCCTGCCTCCTTTGTACCAGAGTCCAACTGAGTTTAGGCGCAGTGCTGCCGCCGTGGCCACCTCCTCTACGTAAGTCGAGAGGTGGAAGGCAGAGCATTGCTTCCATTGCTGCAGTGGGTGTTGTTCGCATTGCCCCGGTCGTGATGAGGCATGGTATCTTTTGCAACTGAGTAAGCTGCTTTGCTGAGGTTTTCTCTCTGCCTCAGGACCACCAGACCAGTGCTCCATAGATTAGCATTGGTCTTACTACCGCTGTGTACAGCCAAAGTGCTATTAGGAGATAGCCCCCATGTCTACTCCACAGCCCTCCGGCATTGTCAAAGGGGGACACATGCCTTTTTACATTTCATTTTGAGATGTGGTTCCACACTTGCTATCGAGGATCACTCCCAGGTATTTGACTTCGACGACAATGTTAACCGGGTGTTGATGAGCTTAGGAAGCTTTAGCTTACCTAGTTTCCTTTCCTTTGTGAAGAGGACCATTTCAGTCTTTGACGGGTTTATGGTCAGAGATTGGTCATTACACCAGTGTTCAATTATTTTGAGGGCTTTCTGCATCAAGCTGCATATCACCGTCTCAAATCTACCTGTTAGCAGGATAGTTATGTCATCTGCATATCTTACGGTGTGAGAGTACTGCACCCTGTGAGCAGCCTTTAGCGATGATCTTTCTGACAGTGGTATTTCCTACATTTACTGTAACTGGCCTATTCTCCAGCATGCTTTTGATCCATCCATTAACTGTGAGGTTCACACTATGCGAGGAGAGAGCAGTTTCTATTTTTTTTAAGGTCGTCTTATCGAAAGCACCTTCTATGTCAATGAACCCGCTCAAGGTGGACATTTTGTTGTCCAGAAATCTTTCGATTCGGTCTACAACAGTGTGCAGAGCCGACTCCGTTGATTTTCCCTGAGTGTATGCATGTTGGTTAGCGTGAATCGTATTCGTAATCAAAGCCGTCTCGCGAATTAATCTTTCGCACAATTTCTCTAAGGTTTTCAGGAGAAATGACGTTAGACTAAACGGGCGGTATGATTTGGTTAGTGTATAATCTATATGACCAGGTTTCGGTATAAAGATAACTTTAACTTCTCTCTATGCTAGAGGGATGTATTTGAACGCAATACATGTCCTGAAGATTTTGGCTAGGTGGGCTGATAATATGTCCAGTCCCCATTGGAGGAGGGCTGAGAATATACCATCCAGGCCTGGCGCTTTAAATGGTGAAAAGCTTTTGATTGTCCATGTTATACGTGCCTCTTCCGTGAGGTGATCTGCCGCTTCCCAATCCTCCTTCGAGAGGTTTGAGGGTATCGGTTCTGACCAACCTTCATTGGAGATGTAAATCCTAGGAAATGGGTGTTAATGAGAATTTCAGCTGCTTCCGAGAATTTTGAAGAGTAACTTCCATCTTCTCGTTTTAGGCAACCTATTTGTCGTGAGGGATCCTTAGAGATGATCTTTTTGAACCTTGCAGCTGTCGAGGTGGTTTCAACCTCCTCACAAAAAGACTTCCAGGCTGCCTTTTGTCTTTATCTTTTTAGTTTTTTATAGTCTTGTTGGATGTTTTTATAGACCATCCAGTCCGACTGTTGTTTTGATTTTATGCTTTATTAAAGGATTTTCTCGCAGCTCTTCTGAGATGGTTGAGTTCTCCGCACCACTAGGGTGTAGCGTTCCCGGAGTTTTCCACCTTTCTCGCAGGGCAGAAGTCCTTGTATGCTTTTATAGTGGAGTGTTGAAACGAATTTATATAGGCTTTAATGTATAATTAGAAAAAACACGAAAATATTTCGTTAAATCTACAACAAATGAGTCTTATTAAGACTACAAAAACAAACCACTTTTGAAACAACTACTTCTCTAGCTAGTACTTCGACAGACATTGAATAATACAAAAGTAATTTGCGTGTTACAAAATAGCAAGGCTATCAAAGCAACACTGGTTTGAACGTTTGAAGTAGTTGTTTCAAAACTGGTTTGTTTTTGTAGTCTTAATAAGACTCATTTGTTGTAGATTTTACGAAATATTTTCGTGTTTTTTCTAATTATTAGTTAATTTTCTACAACGTAAAGGACTTTTATATTTTATTACGCTTTAATGTCTTCCGCTGTATTAAGTTGGCCGGTGGCTTCGCAGGTTCGCAGACTCCACGAGAGGTTGTCTATGTAGGCATTCCTGTCCGTCAGTCTCGGGTTGCGAAGGTGACGTGTTTTCTTATCGGTTGTATGTGTTAGTGTATATTTGATCCACCTATGACCTGACATTGAACCCGACGGTGATACATGCCAGTCGTGGATTTTGTTTGAGATCCCGCTAGTCGCCAATGTAATGTCTATTGCTCCAAGTTGTCGCGAACGTGGGCTCAGAGCCTCGGTATACTATTTCTAAATTGATACAAATGATAAATTCATGTAATGACTCACCTCTGATGTTGGTCTCCGCGCTGAACTACATGAAATGATGTGCGTTAGCGTCGCAGCCAATGACGAGGTGTAGTTTCTCCATCTCACAGTATAGCACGAGTTGCTTCAGCCCCCTGGTTAGCACGGGAGCGTCGCAAGGGAGGTAAACTTTGTTGGCGTCTCCTGCTGACAGCCTTACCACTGTGATGTCACTGGTGGAAAGCTGTGGCATAAAATAGAAAGTTATGTGCTTAGGTATGTCGATACATGATCTAGGCTTACTATTTGTAGGATGTTTGAATATATTCCCATTTAACTTACCAAATCCACAAACCCTGGATTTAAGAATCCATTGTTCTTGGATGACGGCTATTGTGTCCTGCATCGTGTCGAGGTGGCGGCAAAGGGTTACCACGATCAACTTACAGTGATGCAGGTTACACTGTATCACCTTTACGGCTGTGAAGCCTCCTCCCCCCGAGGTTTTTCTGTTGTTGTTTTATGGGGAGAGTGGAGAATTTATAGTTAATCCTCTCTCCCTTTTCTTTGATGAACTGGGCATCTGGACAAGTAGGTGTCCTAAGGGTTCCTTCTTCTGCCAACCGCCTCTTTACCAGGTCTATATCTTCCGGTTTTCCTGGAATCCACAGACGAGCATTCATCACCGTTGGCAGCTGATCGACCTGGACGACAGTCAGTTTGGCCCCTTCCCACAGTGGTGGTAGGCGGAGGAATTCGGGATGTAGTCTGAGGAGTCGTGCAATTTGTTCAGCTCCTCAAGCATTGCTGTTTCGACCATCGCTGCCTGTTCCTTGGTGATTTTGTCCAAGGGGTTGTTCTGGTCTATAATGGCTACTTGGAGGTAGTCAAACCCTGATGGAATGTTATTTATTCCAGACTTATTTTTACAACTGTAGATATTTCTTTTACTTGATTGGTCTCAACATCCATCAATGGGCAATACTACTATAAAAATGCCATATCTAAACTATTTATGTCTAAATTATATAAATTATATTTTAATATATCAGAGAAACCACAAAACCGCAGCAAAATATATTATATTGAAGAACTTTTCTAATGTTTAAAAGCTTAAAATAATATATGCTCCTAAAACCTGTGAAACGTGGCATAAAATTATGGGTTAGAAGCGATTCGCTTACGGGCTACGTTTATGATCTGAACATATACAGCGGAAAAGAAATAGATAAACTCGAAGGGACATTAGGAGAAAGAGTTTTATGGAAACTGGCATCTTCCATAACTCAAAAAGATGCTGTTCTATGTTTTAATCGTTTTTTTACGTCAACTTTATTGATTAAATCTTTGCATGTGTAGGAACATACACCATCAAAATGACAGCGATCATTGTAAATATTGGGGACCATATTCCAATAGTACAGAAACAACGAAAACGATGCTTTAGATGCTCAAGTTTGAAAATTGAGAAACGGACAACAACCATTTATTCTACATGTCAAGTTAGACTTTGCAATAACTGTTTCACGCCTTACCATGCGAAATAACCTGTGTTACTATATATTTAGTGGAATGTTATTAAAATAAATTTAGTTTTTTTACTAAGACAGACTGTTTTCTTTCAACTCTCAAGTCTATTGTGATATATAATCCCATCATATGAGACTATAGGGACTATATAAAAAAAAGACCTTTATTGGCATATCATCCTCCATTACACAAAACATCTTTCTTAGAAACTATTTATACATCTACCCCTACCAAGCCCCCCCCTTCTACCTTTTCTTCTCCTTTCTCTCTCCCTCCCCAACTTCTCCAAAGTCCTTACCCCCGCCCCATCCTCTCTCTACACTCCATCACCCTTCTACTCCTATACGCCCCCATCCATTCCTCCTTCACCCCCACGCATTCCTCCGCCAAGTGTCTCTACGTATCCTTCCCATGCTCACACAATACACACCTTCCATACTCTTCCCCCATCCATATCTTCCTTCCTCTCTTCTCCGATCCACACCTCGCCCTTGCCACAATCACCCTATCTTCTCTACTCCATCCCCTCTCTATCAAATTTTCCGGTACTCTTCCATAAACCTGCCACCTCCCATACATATCATTGTACTCGCTTCTCTCTATACACCCTTGCCTTTCCTGCCCTTCCACCTCCTTCCCTTTCTCCCTCACCCACTCGTCCACCTTCACCCCGTTCCCTAGCCATTCCATTACTTTCGTCTCTGACAAACTTACCCTCTCATACATTTTCCTCCTCTCACCCCTCCATCTACCCTCAACCCCACCCACGCTTGCCAATCATATATCCTTTATCAATCTCTCTTCCCCCAATTCCAACAATCTCCTCTCATACCTCACCACTCTCACCATTGCCTCGCACTCTAACCTCTCTCTATTCGTCTCCTGAAGCACTATGTAACTGAGCGTGGACCTTTCCACCCCCAACATGCGCTTCAGGAACCACATCTGCTCCCTTTCTATACATTTATACCCTCTCGTCCCCCATACTTCCACTCCATACATAAGCACTGATCTCACACACGCATCCCATATCTTACACGCCACCCTCACATTATTCCTCATCCACTTCCCCCACTTCCCCCACGCCATCCCCCAAGCATTCCTAGCCTTACTCTGCACCCACCTCACCTGCTCCTCATATCCTCCCGTCCCTTTAAACCAAAACCCTCTCAATAATCCCCCCCTTCCATTCCAATTCTTTCACCTTCCCATCCCTCCCTTTATTCCTGAACCTCACCCATTTCGTTTTCTCCACATTCACACTCATTCCTCTCCTATCCATGAACCTCTCTGCCCTTTTCAACATCTCTCTCATTCCCTCATACTCTTTCGCTATCAACACCATATCGTCCGCATATGCCAGCATCCATACTTTACTCTTACCCATCACTACTCCCCCGCCTGCTCATTCCTCATCACCTCTTCCATCTCACTCATATATACATTGAACAACAATGGGCTCAGCGGGCACCCCTGCCTCAATCCCTCCCACGTCCTGACACACTCCGACACCTCTGACCCCACTTTCGCCACCACCCATGTCTCCTCGTACACTCTCCTCACCCACTCAACCTTCCCCTCACTCACCCCTCTCCTCCTCAAGCACTCAATCAACTTCACCCTCGATACCGAGTAATACGCCGCTTTCAAGTCCAAGAACACCGCATTCATACATCCTTTCTCCTCCATCACTCTCTCTACCATTCTTGCAAGGGTAAAGACTTGGTCCCTTGTCCCCCTCCCTCTTCTAAACCCCCCCTGCGTCTCCGGTATTATCCCCTTCTCTTCCACCTCCATCTCCATACGATTTCTCAGAATCATCATCGCTATCTTGTACCCAATACAATACAATTGTCACTCCCCTATAATTATTCACCTCCTCCTCATCCTCTCCTTTATATACCGGACACATCATCCCCACCCGCCACGTCTCCGGCAAACTCACCTCCCCCCTCCACATCTTGTTCAATATCTTCCTGAATTTCTTCTTCCCCTTTTCCCCAATCTCCTTCCACATCTCCGCCTTTATGCCATCCCTTCCTGCCGCCTTTCCATTCTTCACCTCCTCGAAAGCCCTCTCCACCTCTTCCTCTGTGAACTCGTCTCCTCTTTCACCACCTCTGCCCACTCCAATCCCTCCTGGTACTCCACACCCTTCCCCGCATTTCCTTGCCCATTCTTCCAGCGATACCCGTACTTGCCTCCTCCTTTCCCCTCTCCTCAATACCCTCCACATTTCTGACTCGTTCTTACATTCTCTCAATTCCTCGCTCGCTTTTTCCACTGCCTGCTGCTTCTTCTTCTCACATATGCTTTCATATCTCCTTCTTAGTTCCGCCACTTTCCTCTCTCCCCCTCCGCCTGCTGAACACTCTCTCACTGCCTTCCTCAGATCCTTTTTTACCTGGATGCATATATAGGTACTATATATCCCATAAGAAAAAGTATGATTACTTATTGAAAAATTATCGATAGAGATGAAGTACTGTTTGACATCACTGTCTGAATTAAATTGTTTACCTTTTAAATTATAGTTGGATGGTCCATCAAATTCCATCCAAGCTTCAGCAACTTTTGGCGGGTCACAAAACTTGTGTGTGGTCTAGCTTTGTCGAGTAGAACACAAACACACTTACGCTTTGCTAATTCTGATCGCTTTTCTTTAATGCTTCATTAAATCTGTCCAATTCATAACGTT
This sequence comes from Ontholestes murinus, assembly GCA_963969525.1. Classification (NCBI taxonomy): domain Eukaryota; kingdom Metazoa; phylum Arthropoda; class Insecta; order Coleoptera; family Staphylinidae; genus Ontholestes; species Ontholestes murinus. The sequence goes on from OZ018390.1 coordinate 29,021,075, forward strand.
AACAAAACGTGACGTTTTGGTTCTGTGGTAGAAAATGCCCTTGTAATACCACCAAATTGAGAGCATAACTTACTTTAATAGATATTGCTTTCGGAGTGATTGCAGCTTGTCACCGGGATTACACTATGCTCGATTTTACACGACGTTGTTGTAAACTATGCATTTCTTATCGTCAGTAACAATACTTTTGGGAAATGGATCATTTTGTTTTTTCAAAGCTTTAAAAACAAAATGATCCATTTCCCAAAAGTATTGTTTATGCCTTTTGTTAAAAGGTATAGTTGATTCCTAAGACATCTATATCGTTATACATTTTGTAGTATACAATGAAAACACTTAATAACTTGTATGTATAAAAGAACTTCTTTGAGTTAATGTGGAATCCAAATATTGAGTTTCACCAATTAGAAGCATGAGTATCAACTATTACAGCGTCACATCAAAGTTTAAAAAAGGGTTATGCATTGCAACATACAGACAATATCACCTTAATTATGTCTTTGGAAGGCTAGAGTTTTATGACTCAGTATTCCTATCTTCAATTGCGCGGTGCTAGTGAGATACGAATAAGTATAAATCCAAAAGGCATAATAAGTTGTAAATAGCAATTTTCTTGAAATATTCTTTGTTTATAATAAAATAGAATTACTTCATAAAATATATTCAACTTAACAATGATATGATTATAAGTAAATATACTAACATAACTAAACATATACATCTGTTTAAATAAACCTAATATTGCTCAAAGTAAAGACCTGAAATATTTCCTTTGCCATTTTGTAGAACCATGCATTTTATTATGCTTATATCAAACATTGCCCCGCAGGGGTGGCTGACGTCCACAGCCATTTGAGAGTAGCGACCCCACGTACCCGAGCCGTATACTATAAGATAGTAGTTAGATAGATAGATAGATAGACGTTATATGGGTGGTACTAGCGCCTGTTCCACCGCGACCTTTTCAGATCTATTGTGGATTCCTGTTTATCTCAGATGACCAGCTCTGGCTTTGCTAGACCCTCGCAGTGACATAGGATGTGGAACCAGTCTTCTTCTTCCTCTAGGCAAAATCTGCATGGTGCTTCTTCCACCAGGCCTATTTTGCTCATATGTTTGTTGAGCTTTCAGTGTCCTGTTATTAGATCTACTATTGTTTTGATGACCATTTTTCTGTTTTAGTTCAGAAGTTCGGTCGTGAATTTTGGCGATTGTTTCTTAAGGAACTGTTTCGTCTGTCTCTGTCCTGGTGAGTTCGTCCACCAGGTATGGGCCTATGTCACCACCCATTTTTTTATGGATCATTTGATTGCGGTTTTGTAGATTCCCCAGGAGGGTTCCGGGCCAATTACTGCTTTTGATAAGCCTTGTTTGGCCAGTTGATCTGCTTTGTCATTCCCCGGATGTCCTCCGTGTCCTGGGACCCATGTGATTGTTACTATTTGTAACAGCCAAGTTTATTAAGAGCACGTATACAGAACCACACTAGCTTAGATTCGACTTGTGTGGAGCTTAGTGCTCTTAGCAACGCCTGACTGTCGGAGAATATAGCAATTGACCTACTTTTGGTGTCTTGTCGTGCTATTTCTCTTATTCAGTGGTGAAGAGCTATCGCCTCTGCTTGGAACACCGTGGTGTCCTTGGTGAGACTGACAGAAATCTTTGTCTCGGGTTTTGTGCCGTATATACCTTGTCTTACCTCTTTGTCGGTCCTTGAGCCGTCCATGAATCAGTATGATTCTGCTTTGGTAGGTTGGCCTTCGACCCTTTCTGTGATTAGTACTTTGTATTTCTTTTGAAAATTGTATTTTTTCACCATAACATCACTTGGCATCGCTGTGATCGCGTTAGTCTTCAGCTTGTCTTCTAGCCTTTGGTGTGTTTTTTCGTGTTATTGCCCCCTTTTGCTTTGTCTTAATCCACCACACCATTGCTCCATAGGCTAATATGGGTCTTATCACTCTGGTGTAAAACCATAGAGTCATTTTAGGATTTAGTTCCCATTTTTTTCCGCACATTCTGCCATGACAGGATTTAATTTGTAACATGCTACCAATATTGGTAGAGATGTAGCTGTTGAATACGTACAACCAACGAAGAAAATTGTCACACCAGCAGCATTAAAACCGTTGTTCGGATAGTATGTTAGCACCATCAATATTGTTTTGCTGATAAAGACCAATGTTAAACATAACGAATTATGTCTATTTGTTTCAAATATATTTACAGTCAGAGAGTGCAAACTTCAATTATTATACGCCATAGATGTACGGCGTTGGATTTTAATCTTTTTTTTTAAAGTATATTTTCTGTGGTATAAAACAAGTCTGGTTTTCTCTTAAGAGTTAAAATTATTATTGATTAATCCAGAAGTAAATATGACTTCCTATAATAATGTACCTGGACGAACGAATATTTTCAAATATAATCACCCATTAAAAATTCCATTTCCTATATATGTTATATAGAATAATCTTTATTTGGACACATTTACAATACATAATAACATTTAACATTTAAATAATTAAATGGTGTTAGTCCGTCTGTGCCATAGACCTGAGGTCTTTCAGCCCTTGTCTTGAGTTTAAGGTGAGAAAAAAAGGTATCTAGCTTAACTGTCCTGGTGATTCGTACAAATGAATTGATGAATTGTGAGGGGTCCATTTCCTATTTCTCCTCAATACTGGACTTCTTCTTGGCCAGTTAAGCTTGCAGTACTACAATGCTCTATCATTATCTTAACTGTTTGTATATAACACGATTACTTTGTAAAATTATCTTGAGGATCTATTGTTTTAAAGCTTCTCATTCTTGTATATAGTTATGATATTACAAGACTCTCAAAGAAACCTGACGCTAGTAGATCCCTATATCCTAAGTGAACTATTGAAGAAATACCAAAGGATTCAAGGAGATATCGATGGTATTTCAGTGACGTCATGGTAAGGATAGATGTTGTCAATGAGGGTGAAGAACGTGAAAGTTTCTGATGACTAATCTATTAATTAAGTTAGAAAGGTAAAAACACATCATCGGTCCTGACAAATAAAGTCATCTGCACTCTCTCAATAGAAATAGTAATTGATATGCATTATCTTAATAGGTGTAGGTTATTTCAATAAAAGTGTCTGGTTATGCTTGTAATAGAAATAGAAAAAATTGTACTTCATGAGATTTTTTTACTACTTCTGTAGATGAGTTGCAGTTACCAGATTAATCCATTAGATGCCCCTATGTTCAAGGAACAGTCAATGTTTTCATTTGGCTGAAATGTAAAAGAAATAATTAAATATTTCTGCTTAATAATGTTATTTATTTGTTTATTATTCGATAAAATATTTTGAAAATAGGAGATATACATTAAACAAGTTTTATTTATATGAATCTATTTTGCACATATGTATGTGTCATGTAAGTTTATTCATATTTTTATATATGTATTTTACATGGATTATTATTAAAGTTTACGGGCGCACATGTAACAAATAATAACGGTCCATACGAGTTTTTATTCTTGATTCTTCTACTCGGTTTGAAGTACTCCTAAAGGTTTCTGGACAAGATGTGATTCATCCGGAACTGATGCGCAGACACAACTCACACATCAGACTTAATTCTACAGAAATGGTTCGTCCTTTCATACCTAATCCCACTTGATATGCTCTTAAATTTTCTCCGTTCCTATTGGTAGTAACATTTATTTATTGACAAATTTTTGTACATATACATTACATTGGAATAATGAAGAATGCATGAGGTGTTAATGTATTAATTTGTCAAAAGGCTATCTTTCTGCATGGTTTTGTCCAATCATATGGCGTCAGTCGTTAATGCGTAAAAGGATGAAATGATAAAATGAAATCGAATATGGTTGAATTGGTTCCTATTGGTTAATCCAGGAAATAGTTTTGGAATAGTCCAGTTCTTCATTTTTTTCATATCAAAGTGAAAGATTTTAATGGCTTTGATAGAGATACTATTTTCATTTTTAAATACTTCTTTTAACCATTTCATTTGATGGTGCTATCAATTACTCCAGGCATTTTTCAATCCTTATCTATTCAATGTAGTAGACACTAATTGGATGGTACTTATACCGTATATTTAAGTTAATTTCGACTGTTATATCAATTTTTTCTCTTTTACGCGACGGTTTTTTGTGATCTAACCTGGTATAACCTAGTGTTTTTTAATCTAAAATACCAGGAATGGATCTCAATCTAAAATAAATCATTATACAAGTATTATGTAACTCAATATCAGGATTATTCGTTTCAGTAATAAAACAACGCAACTGAAGGCCGGACCTCTCTTTAAATGCATCGCTTTCTCGATCATTTGGACTGCTCAGACAGTCTGTAGTAACCTCATCACTGTATCACTTTTGGTTTCATGTTAGATGATGATTGCAGTCAGGAGGAAGAATTATTTCCATCTAGTGTTCCTTATTTTTTACCGGATTCATATTATTTTTTGCCTGATTATTCAAAACATAACATTATGTTTAACTTCTAGAATCATATCTATCAAATAGGAGACATGTGGTGTCGTTTAATTATACTATTTCTAAAATGGAGGAAATCAAATGTGTGTGTTCTTAATATATATGAACGACTTACCCTCATTCATGCAAAATACGGGGGTGGTATTGTTTGCTGACGTTACAATTCTTGTCAATAAGATTAGAGATCTTATTTCATTGCAATTTATAGTTGCAAACACACAGGCAAAGGCTCAAAGCTGGTTCGTAGAACACCAGCTCACCTTAAATAATAACAAGAGTGAAATGTGGTTCACACTCAGGAAAATTGATAATCCTTATAATAAAACAGAAAAATTCTTAGGGATACTTCTTAACTCTAACGTGGGAGGAGAATGTAAATTATATAAGCAAAAAAGTAAGTCAATGTCTCTACATACTTAAAAATTTACATGACATTACTGATGCTAAAGTTTTGTGGACAACCTATCACACCTTATTTTCTTTTACAATACAATATGGGGTGTTTATCTGGGGTCAATCCTGCCATACTAGGCGTATTTTCAATTTACAACGAAAAGCAATCCGTATAATTACAGGGTTAAAATACAAAAACTATGTTAAACACACATTTATAGAACATTGCATCCTGACCTTTCCATGCAAATATATTCTCAATGCACTGTACGTAAAATCAAACATCTTAGAATATCCAATTCGTGATGAGATACACAACTATGACACAAGGTTTACGCATAATTTAAATCAAAAAAGTTTTAGAGTGGACAGAACAATAAACTCAATAATTATTTTGGACCTAAATTTTTTAATAAATTACCATCACATGTGATAGAACTGACTTTGCCTCAAAAAATAAAAACATTTACTTGTACAGAACGCTTTTTATTCAATTGATGAATTCTTGGAGCATAGATTTTAAATTTTATGTATTGTTTTCTTATTTTTTAAGTGTTTTTTCATGTATAATTTATGTCTTACTTAGCTTGTACTATTTTTTCCCCTAAGTTTGTGCCTCATAAGTTTGTTATATACCTATTTTAGAATTAAGTTATAAAATGACTTATGTAAAACTCTAAGTTTGAAAATCGAAACTCGAGTCACTTATGAATAAAGTGTGATATCAACAAGTAAATTTTGTTTAATTATGTAAAACATATATAATGTTGGTGGCATCAATATATTATTATTCTTTATATTATTATTATTATTAATCAATACTTGTTCTGCTACTCTCTTAATGGAACCAAATTTTAAAATTGGGAGAACTCTTATTCCATTTCTTTGTTCTCAGGTAACTGACACGTGTTATAACTTTGATAATGATCCGTAAGAATTGAAACACTTCTTAGTGACACGAGAATAAGAAATGAAACATATCAAAAGTTTTACTTCTCGCAATTAATTAACAATTAGTATTTCATTTTATTTCAATTACACGATTAACTGCTACTGGCACGACGCCCACGATTTTGCAAGCAGAAACGATTGCAATTGATATGTGAGCCAGAGAATGCTTGGATAGGCACCTAAATGGCGCGCATATATACATCTGCTCAGACAGCCAAGCCGCATTAAAGGCCGTTCGAGCCTATAGTCACGGCTCACGGACTGTCTGGGAATGTCGAAGATCCCTCTCGCAACTGGCGAAGAACAACTTGTTGACCCTCATGTGGGTCCCAGGGCACGGGGATATTAAAGGCAACGAAGTGGCCGATGAACTCGCAAAAAGAGGTGCAAATGCCACTCCTATAGGACCAGAGCCGTTTTGTGGACTCCCCATGGCGTATAGAAGAGAGGTGGTGCAAAAATGGGAAGAGGACAGAAGACGTAAGTATTGGAACAATGTACCAGGTCTACGTCAATCAAAACGACTACTGAAACTCGATCACAGCCACAAGGTGCTTGAACTCACAAGGAACAAGCTAAGAACTTTCACCGGACTCATGACAGGGCATTGTGCCCTCCGATACTATTTGCGGAAAATGGGAAAAGAGGAAAGTGGAAACTGCAGATTGTGTGATTCGGCAGATGAAACTACCGAGCACATACTATGCACTTGTGTCGCGATTGCTCACAAGCGTCTTTCACACTTCGGCAGGGACCGTTTATCCCCCGAAGAAGTGAGCATTATCACCCCCAAGATAGTTACCAGGTTCATGGTGGACGTGGGACTGCTTGGGAAGTGATTGGTTAAGGGTAGAACAATAGATCTGTTAGGTCGCAGTTCACGAGAGGCTAACACACCTCACTAAGACCCTACTTAACCTATAACCTAACCTATATAACTGCTACTGGCAAATCTTACACAATTTTTACATACACAAATTTTATCTTAGTAAATTTTTCGCCTAAACATATTTTGCATATAAAGCAAATATTTATTCAATTTGACACCATTTACTTACAGGAAGAACTATACCTTTTCAAAATTATCAGCTACTTGTTATTTTGCCCTTGAAGCCTAATATTTAGAAGCAAGTTCTTTAGCTAGATGAAACAAAATTCTTTTCTTGACATGTTTTTACCAGTTTTGTTTTCATACAGTATGCAAGAATTTATTCCGCCTAAATCTAGAATGTTGAAAACGACTTAAAGTGACCACCTTCTGGAATATGATTTGACATTTGCCACATCTGCTGATGAGTATATGTTTGTACATTGCTGCGTATGCAAGAAAAAGTTTAAATGTTTTTGTGTGGATTTCATAAGTCTGAAGTTAAAAAAATTAATTCTAGGACGGGTCTCTCATGGCATTGCAAACAATGTATAGAATTAGGTGATGATTTTATGGGACTTAAAGCTGTAATTGTTGCATTACAAGAAGACATTAAGCAATTTAAGATTTCTGCCAATAAAAACCAACAATCATCTCTACCACCTGTGTTAGACACTGAGTTGATTATTCAAGAAATAATGGAGTGTGAAAAGCGTAAATATAATATTATAATTTAGGGTCTGAATGAACCAAAATGTGATTCAAAGCAACAGCTTGTTGAACATCACGTTCGCATTATTAACAAAATTCTACCAGTATTAAATGTTGTAAAAGCTGATGTGCAACCTGTTAGATAAGGGAAATTTGACCCTACTCGTGATAAAAGCAGCAGGCCTATTAAAATACGTCTTCTGAATCATTCGTCAGTTATGAACGCCATTTATAATTGTAGTAAATTAAAGAAAATTGATAAATTTAAGAGAATTAACATATCTAGTGATCAGACTCGGATGCAAGCGGACTACTAGAGATCTTTAAAAGACGAATTGATACGAAGAACTGCAGATGGAGAACTATATTTAAAGATTAAACATATTACTGGTATATCCACTATTATCAAGAATTCGGTAAACTAAAGATGAGCGACAGTACTCTCTACAATTAATATATATTCTCAAAATACTCGAGGACTTCGAACGAAGACACATACTCTACACTCTGCTTGTTATAATAGTAATTATGAAATTATAGCACTAACTGAGACATGGCTAAATGATTCCATTTTAGATGCAGAACTAATGACTACCAATTATAAGATTATACCCTGTGATAGAATTTTTTCTGCTGTTGGATGCTTCACTGCAGGTGGCGTACTGCTTGCTGTTGATGAAAATATGGTCACTGAAACTCTTTATACAATACACTTAATCAACATTGTTCCCTTAATTGATATAGTTGCATGTAGATGCAAAACTTATCGTTTAACTTTTTATATGGTTGTTCTCTATATACCTCCAGATATATCAAATGAGTCTCTAGCCATTTTCTTAGAATGTTGTTGATAAACAGGTTTTAATATTGGGTGATTTTAACGTGCCACAATATAAAGACCGCGCAAAATCGTCAACTCTAATTTCTAAACTTAACACTGTGAATAATTTTATCATCGCTTTGGGTCTCCAACAGTACATGATTTACAATGAAATGACCTCTTGATTCTTGACCTTGTGCTCTCTAATATCTACACTAAATTTGTTATGGAATGTGATAAGGTGCCACTTATAACTGAAGATTTGCACCACCCTGCTCTCTCTGTGTTCATGGATGTTGAGTTGCCTAGGAAGTTTTCCTAGTAATCTAACATCCGCTATAACTTTAGAAAAGCCAACTACTTCATTCTATATGATAAACTTTCTTGTGCTGATTGGTCTTTTCTAGAGAGCAGTACTGACGTTAATGAAGCTGTTCAAGAATAATGTCCTTTATAATATATTTGATGCTTCTGTACCCAAATGTATTTCAACAAATTCATCTTTTCCGTTATGGTTTACCAGTGATATTAAAAACTATATTAAAGTTAAGGAGCAGTATCGCCGTAAATGGAGAGCAACAAATTCTGCGTTATTTTATTCCGCATCTAATAGACTTCGAGCCATGATTAAGATAAATTTCTGATGCATATAAAAACTAGGTTAGTGACATGGAACGTAAAGTCAGTACTGCTCCCAAGGAAATTTGGAACTTCATGCGCAGTTAGTCTGGTAATAATTACTAGGATTCCGTCTCAACTTCATGATGATCATGCTGTGTATAATGTACGAGAAGATATTGTTTAAGCGTTTGCAAAGCTGTTTTCTTCTGATTCTCTACCACCACCTGTTGATGAAAGAAGTGATGAACCAATCAATGCTGTTCCATTTAATACTTTTGTGATTTGTGAAAACGATGTGCTCAAAAGCATCAACAAGTTAAAAAACAATGTTAGCTGTGGTGATGATTAAGTGCAAAGTTTTTTAGTCAAAGATTGTAAGTTTTTATTTGTAAAACCGTTATTAATTATGTTTAATTTAGCAGTACATACGAACTCATTCCCTAATATTTGGAAGGGCGCACGTATAACCCATGTGTACAAAAGAGGTGATAGAAATGAAATACACAATTATCGCCCTGTTTCTATACTTTGTAATTTTGCTAAAGTATTTGAACATATTATCTATTGTGAGGTTTACTGTCAAGTTAAGGGCATGATGTCTGAACATCAGCACGGTTTTATGGCTGGACGATCAACAGTTACTAACTTGGCAGTTATCACACAGCGTATCAGTGAAGTCTTAGACAGGCGTGGTCAATTAGACGTCATTTACACGGATTTTTCCGGTACATTTGATACAATTGATCAAAAAATTTTGTTGAAAAAGCTGGAAGCATTTAGGTTATGTAATTCTATTATACAATTAATACCATACTATTTATGTAATCGTATCAGTTATGTACAGTACAATGGTTACAAGTAATTTGAATTTATTTCTACTTCCGGGGTTCCTCAGGGATCAAACCTAGGACCTCTATTATTCATATTAGACATTAATGATTTAATTAATTTTTTAACCTGTAATGTGCTGGCTTATGCTGAGTATTTGAAGATATTTGCCACTATTAATAATTTGAGTGACGGACTTTTACTTCAAGATAATTTAGACACAATTACTAATTGGTGTATGATAAATATGTTAAAATTAAATTTAACGAAGTGCTATGTTGTTACATATATAATCTTTTGATAGAGTTCCTCATCCACTGTAATATAAACGCCTGATTTGAAGCAAATTTCAATAAAATTAGTTTGTAAATGCGGACCCTCTGTTATTTCTTGGTCCAATAGAATGTAACGTAAAATATCAGTAAAAGGTGTAGCAGTTTTAATACTTAATTTATGTCAGTGATGTGTTCAAGTATGTTAGGGAAAAGGTCAGTGCAGACTAATGCATATCAGCATATGTGTGTATCCTATTATACGTAATTAATGTGAATGTTACAAAAAACTAGTTATTTAATAACATTTATAAAGACGCTTTTTATATGAAGCGACCCTACATCAGATTTTATTCAATTTTAATTAAAATATAATCAATATTTATATTTTTGTATAAAAAAAATATAAATGTTGAAATTCGCGTTTTAGTTACTACGGTAAACATTTATCATAAAATAGTGAATTACACGTATAAACGAAGTAATTTGCCAGGTCGAAAATATTGCCTACACAATCCACAATTTGCATTCGGAATATAAACGTGGTTTATACCCTTAAAGCAAATGAATTTATGAAAACGATTATGCGAAAATCGTTCCGCATTGCCACATAGCATTTCTCTAAACTGAACGTAATTATGAAATAATAGTATCAGCCAGTGAATAGCTTCGCGGTTACTTCAGTAAACAATCGTTTATATGATAATTAGTGAAACTGAAGAACCGACCCGGTATAAATTAGCAAGTAAACAGTTAAATAAATAACCTTGTTAGTGCGGATGCTCGAGGTACTGATTTGTTACGTTTTGACACGACACTAACTTCCTCACAACCCTTTTAAATTTATTTCATGCGCACGCCCTATATTTTTCCGATGGGAAAAATAAAATGATTAATGCGTCTTTCTCCCGCCGGTACATAAAAAATCAGAAATTGATTTTATTATAAAAATGTGTGCGTTCTGTGTTTTCCGTTTAGAATTAATGTGCGGGGACAATAAAATATGATACGAAACTATAAATACCTTCGTTTTGATGGGATCCATCACGTGTTCAAGGTATTATATCGTGGAATCTATTCGGCATGGGTAATAAATATAAATAAGTAATAATGCTTCGTCGTTCCTGTTTCATTTTCATTCTGATCTGATTAGATGTCAAAGATGAGACATCGTTGGTAATTTTATGTATTTTCTTGGCCGGGTCGCATGAGTCGCGCAGCCCTACGTTTTAAAATGTCATCAGAAATCATGCAATATGTATATTAATAAGGGGATTGTTCTATATTTTAACTGTCTTACACTAAATCACTATTTGCCTGTGGATACCAAAATGTTTCTTCTCTATTCCATTAGTTTTGTTACTGATTCGTATTGCTTATAAAAATAAGTTTTATTGCGAAGATAAACTCAGATAAACTTTTTAAGTCGTTATATTCGGTCATTTAATAAATGAATATATACAATATCAAAATGTTTATGGAAATACATTAAAACTAAAATATAACATTAACTATAATTGTACTACCCTCATGACAATTATGAAAAATACTTTTTTTTAAATAAAATATATTCTTGCTAGTAAAAATGTTATATTGATAATCCAATATCATTACATTAGTTTGATTTTTGTTAGATACGTGAAGATAAACTTGATTAACTAAAAAAAGGACTAAAAACCTTTCTTCACAATTTTATTTAAATTCACAGATATATATTTCTAAGAGTATTAAAACATTGAAAATGGTCACTTTGTGTCCGAAATATATATTTGTGAATTTAAATAAAATTGTGAAGAAAGGTTTTTATTGCATTTTTAATTAATCATTACATTAATTCATTACCAGAACATTCGAGGATAATAAAATTTTAAATTTAGTTTCCATGTTTTTAATCAACTCTAATAGGTTAAACAGAAATAAGACAAACATCTTATTATGAAACATACCTATTTAAGCTTCTTGGAAAGGCACAGAAGTGTTCAAAATTAAAAACTGGTAAAGTGAAGAGGACTGCCTATACTAAATCAAGTTAATGATGCACACAATAAATGATAATAAAGAATAATTTAGTAATTAGAATTTTAATTTTCTACAACGTAAAGGACTTTAATAGATTTAAGTAAAAAGAAACCAATAATATTCAAAATGCTAAGACACTTAATAATTCAAAACGTTTTTACTTGTCTAAAAAATACATCGCACAACAATGCAAATTAATAGTGATAAAATTATGAGTGCTTTTGTGGAATGCCAGATAAAAATTCGTTAGTAATCCTAACACTCCAATGATATTATTAATTATTAATAAGTATGCAATTTAGGTTTGCGGAATATTAAAGGTATCTGGAGATATGAGGGAAACTTTAACGCTTGTCCAGTAGATTTATTAATCGTTGCCAATCTTCGAGACACGTCTTTGCGAGGCCAGATAAAAGAATAAGGAAAAGTGGACGTCTAATACTAATCAGACAGAATGCAGGAAGACCACAAACTCGACTCATACTTAATCTAGAAGAAGCAATTCTAAATCATGTAACTGAAAATACCCATATTAGAGCAATTGCAAAATTAATTAAGATTAACAGCAAAATAATATATTGTATTTCTGTTAATCTTGTTTATCAATTTTTAAAAGCTGATCACCGATATCCTTATAGGTTCTGTAAAGTACAACATTTATTACATGAGGTTTATGGGTTAAAGAATAAAATTTTGCAAATAGTTATTCAATAGAATGAGGAACTCGATTTTCACAGTTACATTCTGTTCATAAACATTAACATTAACTACTGATGGATTATTTAATAGTCATAATTTACATGAATAGGCACATGAAAATCATAATAATAAAGAATAATTTGGCCATCAACATCGTTTTTCAGTTAAAAAGGCGGGGAATAATTAGAACAAGAATACTTCTTACCCAACAAATTAAATGCCTTCTTATTCTTAATGACATTTTTCCTGACTTGCTTAAGGATATAACACTGATGTAAGGCGTAACTTAATGTATAAGTATGATGGTGCAAGTCAGAAGATGGTTAGATAATAAATGTGTTCAGTAGTGGTTTAGCCATGGTATTCCTTTTGTGGAATGGTCCCAAAGATTTCCAGATCTAAATATTTTGAATTCGTTTGCATGGGGATTTATTCAAAATATAGTTGTTTATTAAACACCACCAAAAATATATTTGAGTATACTGCATTTCAAATGTCTCATAATGTTCAAAATTCCATTGCACTAAGAACTGCTGCATGTATTGGAGAAAATGGGACTTACTTTGAAAATTTACTCTAATATTAGTTATTCTCTTGCAAAAGTTGCTTTATATTTATGGTTGTCAAGTTGGAATTTCTTGAATTGTTATGCTAAAAAGCAAACTTTTTTATAAATTAATTTTTGTCTTATTTCTGTTTGAGGAATAACGTCTCGTGAAGCTCGCACATGAATATAAAATTTGTTATGTCTAGAATGAAAGTTCTTCTATCAAAATACTTTTTCGTTATACGTACAGGTCAAATAAAATATTTGGCATAAGAGCTAAAATAATTAAATATTTCTTTGTATATGTTGGGAGTGTGTATCCTCTCTAAAAATTGCAAACAGTCTTTAATTAAAGTTAATTATATTTCGGTCACGCTAAGATTAAGAGCTGAAAAATTCCATCCTTCACAAAGAAACTGAATAAAGGTAGATTTAAAAAAATGTGGAGAAAGAGCCTGCTTCGTCAACATCCTAGTAAAAACACTTATATGAAAGAACATATTTGATTCTGAACTCAGCCCATACTTCTTACACTAAAAATTGTATGTATTAAACCATGTTTAATTTTCAAAAAAGGAGACCAATGATTTAATCCATAATACTACAATAATAATATGATTTTTTCATATTTTTTCGCAAATATTTTTTACTTTTCCCTATTTCCGATATCTTTTTTGCCTCCATCCATGTTATTCCTCTTTTCTCTTGGTCTCATGATAGTCTGGTTCTACCTCATTTCTTTTTTCCTTATGTTTTTGCTCCCCATACAATAAAGTCTAGTGTAGATTGTATTCCTAGGCCATTTCTTATTTCTGTGTTCTTCAATCTATCTCTTTTAGTCACTCCTCTGGCTCTTCTTAGATATTTCATTTCATCTGCTTATATCCTGCTTTCCTGTCTCTTGGTTAGCATCCACGATTCGCATCTGTAGGTAGGCACTGGTCTATATATTGGCATCAATATCTTTGTTTTAGTGCTTCTCGATATTTGTCTTTGGTTTAAGAATCCATCTCTTAATAAGTAGTAAAGTTTTGATGCCTTTCTATTCTTGTGTTTATTTCTGGTTCCTGTGTTCCTTTGCTGTTTATATTTATTCCTAAGTATTTGTATGTGGATACCTGTTCTATTTTTGCCCCCTCTATTCCTATGTTCTTCGTCTCTTGTTCCTCTCCAAATATCATTGTTTTAGTCTTCCCTTCTTCATTTTCATACCATATTTTTCTAATGTCTATATTTGTAAGTTTGGTTTAAGTTCTTTTTGGTTCTTCGCAAATATTACTGTGTCATCTACAAACACTCCTTCAGACACTGTCATTTTTGGAGATTTTTACCTAGGACACATTGTTTCAAGCCAAGGTATTGCAGTCGACGGCCAAAAGATCTCAACGGTGAGGGAATGGCCAGTTCCAAAGGAGTTACACCAACTCCGGAGATTTCTTGGATTATGCACGTATTACCGTCGTTACGTTGCGTGATTTTCAAGCATCGCTAAACCATTAACCCGCCTCACTGAAGGAAAACAACGGTTCTTCTGGAACGGGGAATGTCAGGAGGCGTTCCAAAACCTGAAAAACGCACTTACCAGCGCACCAGTTCTAAGTTATCTGTTGTCAGAAGGAAGGTTCTTGTTGGATACCGATGCAAGCAATGTAGGAATTGGAGCTGTTTTATCACAAATACAGGATGGGCAGGAAAAAGTGATCAGCTATTTTAGCAAGACTTTATCCAAGCCGGAGCGGAACTACTGCGTAACGAGGAAAGAGTTGCTTGCAGTAGTCAAATCAGTAGAACACTTCTATAAATATTTATATGGAAGGAGATTCTTATTGAGCACCGATCATGCTGCTCTTAAATGGCTTCTTCAGTTCAAGAATCCGGAAGGACAAGTCGCAAGATGGTTGGAAAGACTTCAGGAGTTTGACTTTGACACTGAACACAGAGCTGGAGCTATCCACAGGAATGCAGATGCTTTGTCGCGAAGGCCATGCCCAGAAAATTGCAAGCACTGTAACAACGCAAATTCAAAGGAAAGTCAAGTACTGCGAACAGCTGTAGAAAGCGATGACTGGAATTTAAAAGAAATCCGGCAGGACCAAGACGACGACCTTGTTCTAAAGCCCCTGATGACATAGAAGGAAAGTGGAACCAGGCCAACATGGGATGAAGTCTCCAAATATTCGCCTGAATTGAAGTCATACTGGGCTCAGTGGGATTCTATTGTACTGGACAAGGGATTGCTTAAACGCATATTCAAAGATTCAGAAGGCCGCGAAGAACGAAGGCAGATTATAATTCCAAAGAGTAGAATACCTGAAGTGGTGAAAGAGATTCATAGTGGATCTTCCGGTGGACACCTGGGTATGTCAAAGACTTTAAACAAACTTCGGGAGAGATTCTACTGGGTGAACTGTAAGGTAGACGTCAGGGAATGGTGCAAGAAATGTGTGATTTGTGCAGCAAGTAACGGTCCACAACGACGAAGGAAAGCACCCATGCGTCAGTACAACGTTGGTAGTCCTTTTGAGCAAATCGCAATTGATGTCGCTGGGCCATTCCCCGAGTCTCACCAAGGAAATAAATATATCGTGGTGGTAATGGATTACTTCAGTAAATGGGTGGATGCCTATGCGTTACCAAACCAAGAGGCTTCAACAATAGCGGAAGTACTAATTAAGGAGTGGATATGTCGTTTCGGCGTTCCCTTAGAACTACATTCTGACCAAGGAAGAAATTTCGAATCGAATCTTTTTCAAGAGGTATGCAAAATCCTTAAGATTCATAAGACAAGGACAACAGCTCTGCATCCACAATCAGATGGTATGGTGGAACGAATGAATAGGACCATCAATCGCTATTTGTCAAAAGTAGTATCTGACCATCAAAGAGACTGGGACCAACATCTCCATCTTTTCTTGCTGGCGTATCGATCGACTGTACACGAAACAACCGGGCAGACTCCAGCGAGCATCGTCATGGGTTGGGAGCTACGACTTCCATGTGATTTAAAGTTCGGCTGCCCTCCGGGAGAAGATTTGGCAGGGGAAGACTATGTGAGCGACCTGAGACGAAAAATGGATGAAATCCATAATCATGTGCGATCCAACATCCAACGTGCTAGCGATCGAATGAAAGAGAATTATGACTTCAAAACAGATCACAGTGGTTATAAAGATGGAGATATAGTGTGGTTATTTAACCCACAAAGACGCCGAGGTCTCTCCCCAAAATTGCAAACATCATGGGATGGACCGTACCAGATAATAGAGAAAATCAACGACATCGTATACAGGATTCAGAAACCACCCCGAGGAAAACCAAGAGTTGTCCATTTCAATCGTCTGACCCCTTATGCTGGCGAAGAAGATGGCGCAGCGATTCGTGCGGTGGTTGAACAAAGCGACGAGAAAGCATTTAAAGACTTCATGGTTCAGCACTCTGATGGACGTAAGAGTCGTTTTGATGTAACGAGAGAAGAACAACGAGATCTATTCCAAGTTCCTTCAGACTATTGTCTTGCCCATTGTGTCGCCCAGGATTTGAAGATGTCACGAGGAATTGCTAGCGACTTCAGGAAGAAATTTGAAAGGTTGGAGGAACTACGCACTCAATGTCCTAAAGTCGGAAGCATAGTCCACCTAGATGTTAGTAGCCACCTACCGAAAAGGATCATTTACTATTTGGTAACAAGGAAGTACTCTTATCAGAAGCCAACCTACAAGGATGTATGGCTATCATTAAATAAGTTGAGGGATTCACTTCTACGTGAGGGTATTAAGAAATTGGCAATACCGAAACTAGCTTGTGGGTTGGACCAATTGGATTGGAGTACAATCAGAAGCATGGTGGAAGTCCTTTTTGCCAATTCTGGGATCGAGATTTTGGTATGCTGTTATAATTCCAGTGGTATACGACATGAGAAGCCCATAGACTGCTATTTCTTTCGAACGTCTATATGTACAAAGGGGTCCCAGTGCAGGTATCGCCATAAGGTGCCGGAGGACTCATTTCGGGACGAAACATGCCTAGGGAGGGGGCAGTGTCGCGAGACGCGTGGGTAGTCCATGACGGCCGACTGGTTCGAAATAAAAAAAAAACAAGTGTCAGATACAAGGTCAGATATAAGTGTCAGATAGAAATGTCAGATGTAAATACGTGCTGGTAATATTAATTGACTTCAATAAATCATTTGCAATTATTTATACACCCGTATAACGTGCAAAAACGTTACAGAAGGTTTTCTCTAGGTCAATAAAAGCTAGGTATACTCTTCTTTTCTCCTGTAGCATCTTTTATGTCAGTTGTCCTATTATGAATATGTGGTCTTGGATACTTCTTCCTATTATGAATCCACGTTTTACTTCTTCTAGTGTTTTCTCCGTTACTGCTCTTATTCGTTTGTCTAATATCTGTTCTAGTATTTTCATGTTAGTGCATAGTAACGTTATACCTCTGTAGTTGTCAAAATTAGCGCCTTCTGCCAGTCTTTGGGAATCTGTTGTACTCCCCATATTTTATTATAAATTTTCACAAGTAACTATGTTCCATTTTTTCCTGTTTCCCTGTTTTTCTATCATTTCCCCTGTTATTTGGTTTTATCCTTGAGCTTTTCCGTTTTTCATTTTTCCTACTATCTCGATTCGTTCTTTTACATTTGTTAGATCTCTGTTGTCATATTTATTTTCTTCACTCTAACTTTCATAATTTCCTTCTAAGGCGTTCTCTCCCTGAAATGGCTCCTGGAAATATTATTTCCATATCTTCATGATTCATTCCTCTTCTTTAATTATATACCTTTACTCTTAATATAGTTTGGCTCTTGTATTTTATTTCCACTTAATGTTTTCATTGCTTTGTAGAACAGTTTCTGATTCCCCTTGCATTTTCACATTGTTTCTTCTTTGTCACTGTTACTTGTTCTTTCGTTCTTCCTCTTCCAACTTTATATTTGACATAATTTTCACATGTTCTGTTGCCTATATAATTTTTACATGCTCACTTATTTGGATTTATTTGCTCTCTTATCTCTTCCGTCTATCATGCTGTGTGTTTATTTCTCTTGTTTTCCTTTTTACTCCAAAAACGTTTATGCGCTTTCTAAAGCTTGTTTAAACAGTGCCCATATTCTAGTTCATTCTCAATTCTTTCTATACTGTTTTCGAATGCTTTTCTATATTTTTCTGTCTCTTAGTTGGTCCGTTCTTATTTTTCTGTTCACCTCTTTGTTTCGTTCCGTTGTTTGTCTTGTTTGTTTCCTTTCTGCTTTCTCTCTTATTCTGCTTATAACTATGTAGTGGTCGCTTCCTATTTTCGGACCCCTCATTACTTTTGTATCTAGTAAGTCCTTCCTATTTCTTGCTTCTATAATTACATAGTCGATAATGGACTTTTAATTTCTACTACTCACTTCTCTTCTATATATGTGTTCAATATTATCAGGTTGTTCATTATGCAATAATTTAGCATCCGTTTTCCATTGTTGTTTCTAGTTATTTCTCTATATAGTCTTACTGCTTTCTCACACTTCCTGTCTTTAGTTCATATTCTTGCATTAAGATCTCCAGCGCCATATATTTTTCTTTTTGCTTCTTCGGTTACTAGGTCTAACTCTTTCCAAAATGCATCCTCTTTTGGCCCTTTTCATCTTCGTTAGATCCATATACTATGTTTATTGTTTTTATTTTATTAATTTTTGCGGCTTCTACTTCGTAATACATGTTTGAGTATAAATAAAACACTTTGTAACTTTGTTTGCATAACACTATTTATTTTATGTTTTCTGTTTTCTGAAACTATAGTTAACAGAAAATAAATAGTGTTTTACAAACAAAGTTAGAAAGTGTTTTATGTTTTTATTTTGCTCTTTTTTTGGCTTCTCTCGTATTTCCATTATCAATATTTGTTCTGATTTTACTTCTCAATTGTGCATTTGGTGCTCCAAGGATTTATGAATTATGCATCCGACTCCTGCTGCTGCTCTTTTTCCTTCTTGTACCCCACTAAATATCATTATGTGCCCGTTGTCCAATTTAATCATTCCATTGCCTTTTTTCTTTGTCTCCGTTATTGCTAAGATTTCCAAACCAATGTCTTCAAATTCTCCTTCGAGTTCCTTTTCTTTTTCATTTATTGCTCTGACATTCCATGTTCCTATTTTCCACGTTCTATAGCTGCTATCCTATGATTTATTGTCATTTACCTTAACCTGTTTATTTCCTTTTCTTGTGTCCTTGTTCATTTGCTTGTGTTTCGTCGTTTTCTTATTCCTATGTTTCTTTAATAGTTTTTTTGCAAGGCGCGTTTGTTGTACAAAATAGATTATTTGAATAATCCATTAAAAAATATAGTTTTCCAGGGTGGAGATTGGGATAGAAGCCAACCACTTATTCTACATCTCCACAAACCCAACAATGAATTAATTTGAATTAACAATATTTAATTTAATTTACAAGTGAAATAAAAAACTTAAAAGAAAAAATCGAATACATTGAACGTAATAATAATAAGTACTTAAAATCTTAAAATCTGAATTGTTCAAATTACAAAACATCTCAAATGATTCGATAAAAATGATATCCAATGTTGTTGATGAGGTCCAAGATCAACCTAGTCGAGTTACTAATGTCATGATCTTAAATGCTCCCGAATCTGTCAAAAGAATTGCTGATGATATTGCCTTCATAAAAACTATTATTGAAAAAGAGAATAATTCAATTAAGCCTGTAGAAGTGATTAGAATAGGCAACAAAAATTTAAAGAAAAAATCGAATTAATTGTAGTTCTAGAGAACTGACAATGTGTAACAAATATATTAAAACACTGTAGGGTAATTAATTCAGGTTGAATTGTAATTAAAAGAGACTTAACCAAAAATCATCATCATGTTTTTAAAATCTCTCATCTCGACGAAGTTTTTAAGGTTACGTCTTCTCAAGCTTTTGCTGATTTCATAGAAAATACTGAAAATAATTTATTATCAGAACATGCGTTTTAGTAGGTACATATAATAAGAAAACATCTCAAATTCCTAAGATCATGAAGTACGACGAATATTTCTTCTGAAATTCTTCAAGGCTTTGCGGATTTATTCAGCAGAACCTATAGTATAAATTTTGGTGATAATAATTGTAGTACAAGAAGTGATAGTGAAATTATGGGTAACATTGGCGAGGAGACTGTATTAGCCTAAAGAGAAAAAAGATCTAAAGCAAAGTCCAGCATGGGACCGGATCAAGTTCCTATTTTTTTATTCGCGAGTGTGCGATTTGTGGGGTTACATATCTTATTCATATTTTTAAATTGATTTTAACTGATAGTGTTTTTCCTGACCATTGGAAAACCGCACGTATCTGTCACATTTTTAAATTTGGCGATAAGTTAGACAAGACGAACTATACGCATGTGACAATAATTTCAAATTTTTCAAGGTTTTTGATTGATTATATGTGTGAACAATGAATATCATTAAATTAACACGGCTTTATTTGAAAGAGAAATACGCAAACTAACCTGCTTTATTTTACTCAATTTATTTCTAGCTGGCTTGATCGGGGAGGCAAGTCGATGTAACTATTATTTGCGTAAATATAACTTGTCATCTAACGTAGTATTAGTAATAAATTCTCACCTAAGTAACAACTTTTAATTGGTTACACGTGTTATCGATCCAGAATGTTTACTGATTCATCATTATTGTGATTATGATAGTTACTCAGAAACAATACTGCTTTTCGGTCCATCTATTTTAGAAATACAATCCCATCCTTACTAACTCTCCAGTCACACTGTCCTCTCTGCAACGTATTGTCATTTCTTAGGTCTGTCGGTAACCCTTTCCTACCTTTTCTTACAGTTCCACAGGCATAAATGAATTTTTCTTGATTACTTTTCTCGAGTGAAAGAGAGTTATAAGTTGTCAAAGTATGATGTCCTTTCCCAACTAATTCTTCTGTTAAATCCAAGAGTTCATACAAGGTTGCGAGATTCTATTCTTTTTTTCTGTTAGTTATAATTAATTTAATTTGTTCAACTAAGAAGCTGAAGGAAAATATATTCACAGTTGATTAATTGTTTTAAAAATGTACACTCTTATCGCTAGAACATTTACATTAGACATTGCGGAAGCTATAATTTTCAATTTACACCGTTTTTCTTGCAATTTAGCAAATGCGCACAAAAAGAGAGCCAGTTTAGCATTGTAAATTTACTATTCACTTAAGTGGTGGCGGCTAAGGTGCACTTCCAATTAAATATTTTATTTTAATTCAATTAGACCTCTGGCGCCGGAAAAGCGATATTAACGACATAATAAATACCAACGGGCAGTAATTCAAACAATTTTCTTATAAATAAAAGTCGGTTTAATTGCGTCTCATAAGTCAGCTATTCGCCGTTTCAATTACAGCAGGATTTTTATTTGTTAGCTGGGAGAGTTAGAGTCGAGTGAGGTAATTTATTAGATTTCGTCCATGGGAAATGTTTGTTTGGCCGGCTGGAATCGACGGGTATTAGCCAGATGGAGCGGAACTCTACGAATTGCAGAAATTCTAACATAGATTGAGTTTTCAGTAGAATGACTTCTGGCCGGGACACACTCGTGCACTCTTTGGGGGGACCACTTTCGCATTCACTTTCATTCCCTCGTGTTCATAATTTATACATACTCTACACTATATAAGTATAAATATAGTATATATACTGTCTTTGTTGTATATACCTTATAGTGGAAATAGTGCAGAGCGAAGTTTAAGTTAATATTTAGTTTGAAATGCAGATATATTTTTGTAGTAATGTTGTAATTTTATTTTATTATAATAATATAAAAAAACAGTAATACATTGTGTAGCATCGTTAGTCTGGGTCAGAAACTAAACGGGTGACCGATACCCTTCGCTATTGTGATATATTTAATAACACTAGAATTTAAAGAGATTTTACGCACAAATTTACTACTTATTTTTAGTAAAAAGCTAATGGTTTGCAAAGTATGAGTATTTAAATTTCGTTTCACTTGATAATTGAGTTGCTTTTAACAAAGAATGTTGAAAATTCATACTTTTTCACACATTTAGGGTACAGAAATTGAATAATATGTGAAACTTGCTGTTTTAGAAAAAAATCTTTTTAAAAACTCAGTAAATTTTCAATTTTGTAGATTTTTCAATATTATGTTTTGTACGCATATAGTCTATATTTTGGAAATCCTATTTAGTAACATTGTTAACATATTAATATTATTATTTTGTGTGATAACTAGTTTAATTTTAAGAAACATGTTTGTGGTGACCGTTTAGTTTAGATTAGTTTTGTATGTTGCCTTTTTGATATGAGACGGTTTTGTTACTATGTATCAAATTGGTGGCCACTGGCTTGAAAAACAAAGTAGGTCCATTACTATACTAATATGGAAATCCTGCATGTGGGTTTTTGGACTTCTTTCATATCAGCTACAATTAATGGTTCCTTTGATAATGAAACATCATCTGTATTTGAATATATAATTGCAGCCATTTGAAGAAAAGTAATATAAAGACATAAAAAGGCTTAATATCTAAAGAATCACCTAGGGAATATTGAATTTTAAATAATATAATAACAAAATTATTGAATATACAAGTTAAATGATGATCTAAATATTTTAAAGTTTATTTTAGTTAGTTTATGAGTGCGTATGCATGTGCTACAAATTTGAGCGCTATACCTTAAATGAATATGGAGAAATACTTATCTTCGTTGGGAATATAAACTGGTCCTGTATTTATATTATCATTATGTTTGGAAAGAGAGGACGGCCAAAAGGCAACTAAATTGCCAACACGATCAAGAAAATGTGGATTAAATAAGAGATATAGTTATATTAATCAAAACAAACAAAACTTTTTAACAATATAAAACATAAAAATAAGAATAATTATTAAACCTACAACATCACAACTACCTAATTCATCCACACAACCTATACAACAATGATTACTAAAACAATCACTATAAATAAGATCTGCTACAAAGCACGTAATCGCTACAAGCAATAACTACACTACAATCATCGAATATCATAACACAAAACACAACCAAATAAATACACATTCTCTTTATCGACTACAACATACATCTCCAAGAATCAGTGTGTGTGAAATATGGTTTAATCATAAATACCATGAGGACATATTATTGATTACAAGTAAGACTAGAGGTAATTGTGGAGGCCTCTCTAGCGATAGTTGTACTTTAAAATCGAAGGAGAAGAAAAACAAGCTTTAAGAGAACCTTAAGTTGTTTTAGTAGGAAGGGTTGGTAAAGTTATTCCGTGAATGGCTTTCAACTACACATGCCTTCACCGTTGACGCCGTCGTACTCTTTAATTATTGGAAGTGTTGTAATCCCAGATATTAGCTTGCGTTTATCCGAACTTGGTATAGTGTACAGACATTGCTTCCATATAAATTGGAAACAAATTAGTATTGAAACACACATTAAATCATAGAAGAAGCATAAAATTATTAAAGGAACAATTGAAGTAAATGTAATAAAAATAATGGTTGCGACCGTTACTACGTGGTAATCCATACTTACACTTAATTGAAAAATTCACTATGTTGTAACCACAAATAATTATTTGTGGACTAGGGCTCAGGTGCTCATGCCAATATGGTCCTAGCAGGTCTATGCAGAGACTAAAATAAATTCTCAGTGTGAAGATCCAAAATATTTATAAATAATCACAAAATAATCATTCTGAAAAATATTGTAGATTGTAAGCGAAAGGACTCCACAGCAATCCTTTACACAATTCTTCTAACCAATTCCTATATGACTCTACCTCTGTTATCCCCATCAACGACTGGTGTGACATATCGACAATGACAAATCCGGGCTGAAAGATAGCCATTTAATAAACAAACTAACTCACTAACACTTATTGTATCATACATGTATTATATATTTTTTTTGTATATTTGTTTGTGAATAAAGATGTTGTATATATCCTTGGACTCTTGAAGAAAATTTTAAAGATAAATTTGATTGAAAAAAAATAGGGGAAAATAAAATAATAAAAACATAGAATATTCTGGAAGTTTTAAAGAGAAATTGTTCAAGAATTTTAAAAATTCTATAGGAAATTCACGTAATCTAAAAGAAATATTCAAAATGTAAAAAACTAGAAATTGTCAATACAAACATTAATACATACTCATATTATAATTAATAACTTGTTCATTGATTCACACAATTAGATTCATTTACCCCCTAATATAGAAAAAATAGGCATTATTAAAAATGTTAAGGGGTTCAAACAAACAGGTTACGAAGCCTCGGATATCGGTGAAAGGAGGCCCCTATGAGGGGCGTATAGGTAAAAGAAGGAAAGAAAGAAAGTTTAAAATATGCTTCATCCGCTCATTTGGCATAAACACATACATCAATAAATTATTTATTATCATGTTTGAGTAGGCCCCCCGAATATCATCCTCGTGGTGTCATCCACAACTGGCATCCATATATGATTTACTAAGGTGATAAGAAGTGAGTAGCATAAATTTAATTTATACTAATATTAATTCCCTTTTCAAAAAATCCTACTCCTTCTCCAATTATCAAATATATGTTTTTTTATTCAATTTTTTTAAATTGAATAAAAAATGAAAAGTTTGTATAACTTTTTTATTGTGACTAGTTTTCAAGTTATATAAACAAAGTTATCGTGCTTTCTTCTAAAATTAACTATATAACAACCCCAAAGATGTTAGCCTAATAATAGAAGTAGAAAAAACTAAACCATTTTTCTTTAAAAACTGGTCTACAATCAACTAAACTATCCGCGGACGTTGAATAGTGCAATATTCAAAATTAAAATAGGTAAAGAAAACTAACTTAAAACCAAGATGATCATGAACAGATATGTAAATTTAATTGTTGAACTTTTATCCTTTAGTCTCCTGTCTTTGTAGTTTATATCCACTAAATATTATTAGTTGAAGATACAATCCTCACAAACACATTTCTATACGACCAAATTAGAGATTTTACCATAAACAAAACAGAACCGAAAGGAAATTTCTGTTTTATATGAAACTGAACCTATGTGGGTATTAACATAGCTGCCACATATAATCCAACACAACAAAATCCTCGTCCTTTGCCTATAATCAAACCATTTGTCCATTTAGTTTACTATATTAGAAATATCCCCAAACCAGGTAATGAAATTTATGGATAACTTTATGACACTTCAAGACAATAAAACTTCTAAGTAAAGCAATAAAGATGCTTACCAACTTTCACACAAAAGTAGTATAAGCATCCTAAAAAATGAAATTTCGGACACAAACTTCTTACCAACAATACAGGAACCGTTAAAAGAGACATTATACATATGTAATTAATCTATTTTAGATACTTTTGCAGACTATTTCAATAGACTTTGGCATTTAGTGATACATTTTTAAGAGTAGTATAAGCATCAGATGTGATATGTAAAAGAAAATGTTATAAAAGTGGCAAACTGGCACAACGAGATTGGAATGCGAATGGAAAGAAAAGTTTGTTACAACAGATAGTCAAGAAAGCACTGCAAAAGGAGGATAAAAAAATGTAGAAAATAGTTAAAACTACAGAAATATGAAAGAAGAATCCAAAAAGCTCTAAAACCTTTGAAGTAATTCGCGCAATTTGTAAAAGAATGTTGAAAAATTCTAATACAATAAATCAAGAATTGGTAAAAATTTTTGAAACAGGAAAAGAAAATGTCTCATGCAAAAATTTTTGAAAAACTGTATAATCTTCGGAGAAAAGTCATATTATTATGAAGAGAAATAACTGAAATTCTAAGAAATTATTAGGCCTGTTAAACAATTACAGAAATTAGATTGAAGGTTGGAATAATTAAATTCTCATTTTGATGACCAAATTTCCTGGACCATTTTTTTAGGTTTGGGGATGGAACGAATCTTTTAAAGAAAGTACCCTAAAGTAAAATGATCTATAATTACCTAGTCTAGTAATAATTAGGTATGGTCAACACATCCATGTTCCTTCAAGAGATTAGCTGTGTAGGTGTTTTTGAAGAGACTGAAGAGTAAAAAAAAACATAGCATGCCTTGATATATTTTCGACCAACTAAATTAGTGGACGCACTAGTTAATGTGTTTGATGTCAAAAACACTAAAACTACTATCACGTTCGCAAAATGGAAGATAGTTACAGAGGAATAGAGGAACTTAAAAAATAGTACGGGATATAAGTTAGACATTTACAAAAAAACTACGTGCAAAAAATGTATAACGTTTGCCCATACTAAAAGTGTTTGCTATAAGAAGTTGGTTCAAATTATCACCTTACGAACATCAAGTTTTATAACGAAGAATGAAAATTGCATAATTGTCACATTAGCCCGATACTGTTTTTGTGCATGGTAAACGACTAGTTATTTTATTCAGTATGAATATACAACAAAATAATCTATTATTATTTCGAGCGATCTTTACTATAAATTTTAACAAAAATCTACAATCCTCTTAGTCCTCCTTTCAACCAACTTCTATATAATTCTTCCTTTTTTATACTTCGTATAAAAATCATTCAAAATTTCAGTGTTTGTGATTCATTGTACTATGTAAATATAACTAGTTTTATTACAATTAGTGACCCTGAGGTGATTCGACAACATCGAGAACATTCTACGACAATGGGAGTTAACAACACCGACAAATTGACACAATCCCGGATCTGCAGTGTAGTAGCCTGTAGTATCTGGAAAAATCACTAACAGGGAGCGGAGGTTTAAAAGCTGAATTAATTTCAGGAATAGTCGTCATAAATATTAAACGCTCTCAATTGGGCGTAAAAACGGATCTTGCTAAGTGGAAATAGTTTCCGCAGATCAAGAGAAGAAGTCATTTATTTACTGGAAGTAAAGGATAACGGCAATTGAATGCCACACCGTTTGGTTTATGTAATGCAATATTCGAGAGCTATCCTGGAAAACATGTATACCCAGACGAGAAAAACCGTAAAAAAAAACCTTCGAGAGACGTGTGACAAACTTTGAAGAGGTATTCTGTATTGAAGCTCAATGAAGGAAAATTTAATCTTTTGAAGAAGGAAGTTTAGTGCTTAGGACAAATTGTCTTAAGTGAATGTGCAAAAGATTTTAACCGTATGAGAATAGGCGGTAAAGCATTTACATCAACTTTAAAGTGACTTTGGATTATTATTATAGACGGTACGTTAATGAGTATCGCTATATCACTAACGGGAAATTGAAGATGTTACATCGTAAATTCAGAATGGATAAGAGCAGTCAAGTTGACTAAATATTTTTATAAATATTTATATGGAAAAAAATAATAAGCTCTTAAATGCCTTCTGCAATTCAATGCTCTAAAACGACAAATTGTCAGACGACTGTAAAGGCTAAACCGGGAGAATGCAGATTATCCCGGAGACCATATCTAGAACATTATATACCGTAATCGAAAGAGGATTTAATACGACCAATGTCGTTCAGAAAGCGAAATTGGAATACAGAGAATATACCGAATGATCAGGAGATTGAGACCATTCTAGGAGGTGTTTTAATAAAAGAATGGAATATTGCCAACTTAATATGTATTTGTAAAATATTTCCAAAATTAAAATAATACTGGGTTCAGTATGTGTTAAGTAATGGATTTCTAAAAAGGATTTCTGAAAAGTCACATGGCTTAGAAGAATAGTGCAGATTAATAGAAAAGATTTTCAATAGATCTTCCGGTATTTGACATATTTGGCTACGCAGAAAACCACAAAAATGATTTTACCGGATGAACTATAAAATGGGCGTGAAAACGTGATGCAAGGAGCATATCGTTTGTTTGATTAGTAAAAGTTTACAGCGACAGAAATAAGCATTCATACTCCAATAAAATTTCGGCTGCCAATTCAATTGAATTTCAAATGATGATGCCAGACTATTTCCGAAGTTTAATTAAGGATATAAATACATCGCCGTGATAGTGATCTGTTTCAGTAAGTATCTATTACCAAACCAAAAATCATTAGCACTGGTTAAGCAGTGGAGGTTTTCTTAGAAATGCATTCAAACCAATTAAGAAATTTTGAATCCAATTTTCCGGGAGGAGCAATATTCTTAAAATTAATAACACGAGGGTGACAGCTTAGCACCCAAAATCCGATTGTATGGTGGAACGGATTAATAGAACCAAAAATTAATTATTTATTGAAGGTAGTTTCTGACCATCAAAGAATCTGAAACTTATATCTTCATCTACGTTTTTGTTTCCGATTAGCTGTAAATGAAACAACCGGACAAACTTAAGCAAGCAGCATCATAGGTCGTGAACGGCATCTTCAGACTGGGCAAAATAGTAACAGTCTAAGATTATGTAAGTAATCTGAATGATGCACAATTATTATTAATTGGATATTAATTCCATGTCGATGTTTATATCTCTCCCCATTAAAGAACGAGACCTACTAAATTGTAGATAGAATCAACCAAGTTATATACAGGATTCAGAAACCAGATTGAGGTTAATCAAACGTTGTTTATTTCAATTATCTTACCCAGTATACTAGAAAAGAAGATAGTGTTGCATTTCGGCCTTTATTCGGTCAGAACTATAAAAAAGAATTTGGAGAATACATTCATGGATATAAGAACTGATATGCTATAACTCGTGAATATCAACGTGGTTGATTCAAATACCTTCTAATTATTGTCTGACACTATAATTTACTTGCAAAAGACTCTGAAAATGTATTCAAAAAGAAAATTAAAGGGATATAGGAGATATTTACCTAAGAAATATTTTCCAAGGAAAAAGAGAGATTTTATTGTACCGTTAATCATACAAAACTTGAAAATGGATGATATGCTAGATGTTATGTTGCAGCTTTAGAATAAATGGTTTGTTCTTCTACGGAAGCATATTTTATACATCCATTAATTTTATATCCCAATAATAAATTGTTTCCATCACATATCAGATTGCTCTCCTGTAGCAATTATGGTTTACTATCACTGTCAACAGTTCGGTCACAAGGGTATGACTACTAGCATTTCAATTATGTCATTTACATGTAATTTGCCTACAACAAAAGAAGCAAACAAAATTTAATTATCCTTAAGCATAGCAGTAATGCCTTTCTCAAATTAATTTTATTGATTGAATTGAAATCCAATTTTTACTTGATGGTCAGCTAATAACTATTGATTGAATTAAATATTGTCCGATGCAAATATTAACGAATAAAACTGGCCTAGCAATTAAAGGTCGGTGGCTTATAGTATAACATATAATTTCAGTAGCAAAGTTAAACGATTAATATCTAATAATAATACCATAAACTTAATTATTTTATAATAAAACCACTTATCAGATTTCTTCTGATAAAAAATTTCGTATAATGTATATTGATTGCAATTATAGGGCGAACACCCCCGAGCATATTCCCCTTTTTCTCCAACACGAAGAGAATGCCTGGACTGCGTTTGGGCGACTGTAACGGATCGGAATCTATCATGTGGGGTATTATAGTATTTGGACGTTGGTCACTTGCCAGCTACAGCGACATCACCGTCTCTCCTCCATACACATCCATCACGACCTTCTAAAACATCTGATCTTGCTAAATCGCCACAGAGCATTAGGTCCTGCGGTAATTTAGCACAAACAAACACGTCACTTAAACAAATGAATTTTAAAAGTCGAGGTAATCAGCATTTACCTGCATGTATAAAGTATGATTTACTACCCGGCATTAAGCTTTTTTTATTGTCTCACTAAACGGCCTAAATATAAATCTCCGTGTCATCGGTTTTAAGCATAAATACCGGATTATTATTTATGCTAATCAAACTGATCATCAGATAAGATCATCCGTAGACATTAAAGCTTGCGTATTGTTGACGTGGCACACGCTAACGTCGTTCTGTTCATGATTTGTGAACGCTCGCGTCTCCTGGCTCTTCTTGTTACATTACAAATTACCACTAACTAAATTGCGCTTAAGCATAGAAGGTAATAATTTAATGCAGCGATCGATATATTTTTTCTACGCCAATAAAGTCTATTTACTAGCTTTTATCCGAACGATTGAGCAGGAGACCAATCTAATTATGCCAACTGCAAATACAAGAAGTAAGCGGCCGGAATATCCATTCAGACTTTATGACATATGCAAGTGTCGTTTCGACTATTTCTGTTTGATTGTTCTGGAGGACTCCCCCTTATTAGGAGCGTTACATATCTTTTCACACTCGAACAAACTCCAACGACGACTGCCCTAAAATTATTGATTCGACGAGTGCTTTTCTGACTTCGACTTTTTATACTGTAATAACTTAAGCATTGGAACATAATTTATTAGTGATACAATTACATTTATTTGCAAAACATTTATGAATATTGAATGAATACTTACGAAACAAAGTTTATATTAATTATATAACACACATATTGCTTTATTATTATTGAAAATACTAATGTATTTCTCCTTATGATATTTTTATCGATTGTAATTTTTATAATATTTCTATATAGTTTAGAACTTTAATTAGAATAAAAGGTAGTTTATGAGTTATTCAAAATATACTTAATATTACATTTAACTAAGTTTGTTACAATATATACACAATAATAAATATTAATTTAGGTGAATACTTTTTAACCTCTTCTAAACTAGGATTACTTTATAAAAGTATTAAACTTTTAATATCTTTGTTCATTATATTTAACTTTATACTAAATAACTATTATGGGAAATACGTAATAATATTATATTTTGAAGCTCGTTTACCGGAAAACATTAATAAAACTATGGTGCACAAAAATTTGTAATTAAGCAATATTATTATCTGCAACCATCTTTACTAGATGATGCAGCTATAGTAGTTATTCGTATATACGTACAAGATGCTAGGTATAAAGATATATGGAAGACTGTATTTGATAGATTTGTTAATTCAAAATATATTCTTATATTATAATTATTAGATTATAATCAATCCAACAAGTTTAAAAAAAAAAATCGCTTCCAAGCATGTTCGCTTATTAAAGATTATAAGACCGAACGAATGTAATTTTTATTCTTCCCAAAGAAAGTAAAATAGTTTAAAAATTAGTGATAGTGGGATTTTTACACTTAAATTCGACTGCGCCCGCATATATTTAACAACAACCGTAAATTTTTGTCTTACGTTGTAAACTGTCTAAAACTAAACGGAATTCCAATAGGGACTTTCTCAAAATTCGAGAATGGGGTTTCTAAAACATCTGCTCTTGCCAAATCTCAACAGAGCATTAGGTCCTGCGGTTTATGTGATAAAAAATATTTACCTAGTTGCAACAACAATAAAACCCTATTACATTCTTTCCATTTGCAGTACATTAAATATTTGTATGTATTGTAAAGAGGAGATAACTATATTATAAAGTATTCGTCTTCAAGAAGCTTATTACTAATCAAATAAATCTTTCATCAATGTTCGAACTATACACGATATGACCAGTTAATGTAGCCTATATTTTTTAATAACGACCAAATGTTATTTCTTGATAATACTTGCACTAACCAGAAAACGTTTAGGTACTAAGGTGCTAAAACTGTTGAGATATAAAATTGAACAAACTTTGATTTTCTCTAGAAAGGCACGAAAATCTTTGTATCTTTGTATATTAGTATTCATATTACAAATCATAAACTACCGGCTCCAGGAATCAATAATACTACTACAACTCATTAGAACATATAAGTACAATATTATGATGTGAAGTGAATTGAAATGCATATAATTTATGATCTTAAAGACCTATTATAACATCTCAAGTATTGAATATAAAGAAGCCTCTGATATTAAGAAAAAATATGTACTGTGTTTTTTGAAAATATAAGATAATACTTTGCAATTGTCCAATTAGAAACACGTTCAGCAAATGTTTGTTAACATCAACTTTCTCAAAATATTTCTTAATTTTCATATTCTTTTTAAAAACCCAATCTACAAATTCCATAATATTTTCCTACTCGTATCATTTTAATAACAGAACTATATAGTGCGAAGTAACTATAAATCTGTCATGCTGACATATTTGTTTTGATATGTATTTTTTAAGATAATAGACCAAAGATCTAAATAAATAAATAAATTACTAAGTAAATAATTCAATTCTGAGAAGATATATTAATGGTATTAATACTGAATAAAGAAATATTGTTAACATCTGCAGCATTTCAACCAACTAATGGAGACCTTGAAATGTTTTATAACTGAAGCTTTCAGTTATAAAAATTTCGAAGAAAAGCTAACTTAGTTTAACCTTTGAAAATGATCGGGTATGACCGAAATACGTGTCAGGAAACTGAAAATAAAAGTAATAATAAGGAACATAACTAGGGTTTTTCTTTCCCAAAATTGAGGTAAAGATAGATGTAAAAATACACATAGAGAAGTAACTTAAAAAATTGTAAGAAAAGTCAGTTAAGAGGTTAAGAAGCGAAGTTCAGTGTTAAAGAGGACGATGAGAATCGAAAGACAATGTGAGAAGGAAAGCAAGTGGTATATATTAGAGGAAATTTCAATGGATGTAAGAAATATATCATAGTATTGTGAAGATATGGCGAAGGTTGCAGGAATAATAATAGAGAAAGTTAGTTAGAAGTCATACTTCCAAGAAATACTAAATCAAACCATGAGCCAACGAAAGAAACAGAAGGCATTGAATATTCTCAAAGTGACATATCAAAACTGGAAATGAAACAGGCAATTAAAAGACTTAAAAGTGGAAGAGCACTAGGAGCAGACAAAATAATAGAAAGTATGATATGATCGCCCGCCGATCAAGCGATATTTTGCTTTGAGATGACAGCAAGATTTGAGATATGAGGAATCATATACTAGTTGCACACGACCCCAACATGCGCCCCGCACGTTGGGGTCGTGTGCAGCGTCTAACAGTTTCTCTCACCTCATACTAGACCTCAGTCTGTGTGCTTGTTTCCCTCGTTTTCGAAGCATTTTTGATAAGTTGGGTTCGAAGAAGATGATGTCTATTAAATTAACGCGTGAAATCATAGAAAAACATGAGCAAGACGTGCGAGTAATTGACTTGACGAGGATATACAGGCGTAGCACATCAATGATATCTACTGTGCCAAAACAGAAGGAGTTGATAAAGGGTATAACGCCAACTAAGAGCGTTACAATAATTTCTAAGCTCCGGACCTCTCTTCATGAAAAGATGGAGAAACTACTGATGGTGCGGGTGACAGAGAAGCAGCTTCAAGGAGGAACCTTAACACAAAGCATCGCACGAGCGATTTACGGTGATTTGCTGAAGCAGCTCCCATACACTTCCACAAACGAGGAATTGGAAGACTCGTTTAAAGCCAGTCGGGGCTGGTTTGACAACTTTAGGAAAAGGACCGGCATTCACTCCTTCGTCAGGCATGGTAAGGCAGCAAGTTCGGATGTGAAGGCAGTTGAGGTTTACATCTAAACGTTTTCCGAACTGATAGAAGCCAAAGGATACATCCCCCAGCAAGTTTTCAACTGTGACGAGACAGTGCCTTTCTGGAAAAGGATGCCGAATAGGACTTACTTATCGGCAGAGGAGAAGACGATACCAGGTCACAAACCCATGAAGGATAGATTAACTCTAGCATTTTGCACCAATGCAAAATCAAGCCTCTGCTAGTATACCATTCGGAAAATCCCAGAGCCTTTAAGTCACATAAGATTTTAAAAGAAAAACTGCAAGTTATGTGGAGGGCAAATCCGAAGGCGTGGGTCACCAGGAAATTCTTTGTGAAGTGGAAAAACCTGGTGTTTGGCCCTTCTGTTAAAAAATATTTACCTACCCATGCAAGCCCTTCTCGTCCTTGACAATGCCCCTGCTCACCCACCAAATATCAAAGATGATTTACTCGAAGAGTTCAAGATTATAAAGGTTCTCTACCTACCACCCAACACCACTCCTATCCTGCAGCCCATGGATCAGCAGGTGATTTCTAATTTGTACATCAAGCACATTTTTTCGGCGCTGCTTTGAGGTGATGGAGAACAAACCTTACCCTTCGAGACTTCTGAAAGGACCACTTTAACATTGTGATATGCCTAAGAATCACAGGTCTGGCTGGATATTACAACGAGAACCTTAACCTCTGCATGGAACAAGCTGCGGCCTGAGGCTGTAGCTGAAAGGGCCTTCGAAGGATTGGAACCTGAAGTGTCAGTGGTAGAGAAGATTATTTATCTGGGAAAATCCCTGGGTCTGTAGGTGGATGAGAGAGTTGTGAACGAACTCGTCGAGGAACAGTCTCAGGAGCTGACAACCGAGGAGTTACACGATCTACATTTACAGCAGCATACAGTGGTTCAACGAAAAATTAGTTTTGAAGAGGAGCCAGAGATAGAGGAGGTTATCTCTACAAGAGATATAAAGGAGATCTTGGAAATGTGGGAGAAAGTTGTAGAGATCGTGGATAAAAATCACGCCGAAAAAGTTGCAACTGGTCGTGCATCGGAGTTGTTTAACGAAGCTTGCCTAACTCATTTTCGCAATATACTGAGAGGGAGGAAGAAACAAACCTCCTAGGACAGTTTTTTTAACGTTCTGCAGGTGAAATCTGCAAAGCGTGACTAAAAAAGCGAAGGCCAGTGATGAAAATTAAGCGCTTCCGTAAGCACTTCACTTTTTCTTTTAATATGGTTTTATAGAATAGGTATTTGTTATTTATAAATAAATGTTTCTTTTTGTAAATACATTATTCTTATTCATAAATATTTAACAAAAACAAATGAGGTGGTGTTTTGGGAGCTGGAACGGATTAATGGCATTTCAATTTCAATGGGGAAAATTGCTTTAAAATACGAGCAATTTGGCATACGAGCAAGGTTACGGAACGAATTAAATTCGTATGTCGAGGTACCACTGTATAAGTATGAAGGTGATCATTAGAGTGTGGATAAAAATATCAAAAGAGTGAGAAGTATGAATGATAGTGCCCATTTAAAAAGTTAGGAACAAGACGAAAAATATATGAGATAATTATATGAAAAGGAATGATACTTCAGGACCAGGAAAAGTGCATATAACTACCTATTTAAACATAAGTCAATAATCAACTGGACAATTGGAAAAACAAAACATAAAATGCATAGTATATGACATGGATAAGGCGTTTGTTAAAGTGCCCAGAGGAAACATTTGGGAAAATCATTAACAAACGGATGTCCAAGAGAATATTTGCTCCCTTAGCATTCATAGAAGAGAAAGCGTTTGAGTGAGAGAACATGATTAGTAATTGTGAACTTGTGAACTCCGCCCTTTTTCGCTCAAAATTTGACGTGTTTTTATTGATTTGTGGTATTTGTAATTTTTAAGAAAAAATACCATAGATTAATAAATAGATAAAATCAATAAGGTTTTATTGCTTTTTAAGCAGAAAAATCATCAACTTAGTATTAAAGTATTTAAAGTTATCATGTATATGTAGGGTGGGTGGGTAGCCTCTATCCCACCCTCCAATGAATAAAACATAAGCAAGGGTTTTTCATTGCATTTTTTTTTGAAAATTTTGAGGTTTAAGCAAAAAGACTATGTAACTCCTATAGTTTATTAGCGGTAGGCAAAAATATCAAAATTTTTAATAATTAATTTTTTTCTCGCAAGTTAAGACTTTATGAAAAACATGTTTTAATAAAACTTGTTCAGTTTCTTATTCCCTTTACCTTTGGTTTGAAAAGTTATGTAATATTTATCAAATTTAGAAGAATATCAAGAAAAATCATAAAGACGCCTCGAGTAAAAATTAACTTCCGTTTTATGTATGTTCACCTTAAGCTTTTCTGTTCTACTTATTAATAATAAAACCGTAAGTTTGAAGTTTCATCTCAAAAGGATCATTCGTTTTTGAGATACGGCGCCCAGAGCCATTCTCATTTACGAAAACAATACTTTCCCTATATATTCTATATAGCAAAAGAGTGAGGACTATAAATGATGATGCCATTATGAAAAGTTAGTGTCAAGGCAGAATGTAAGAAATATAGAGGAATCACATTAATTGGAACCACTAGAAGAAACATAGGCCAATAACCAACTATTTCGCTCAAAATTTGACGTGATTTTTTTTTAATTTGATTGATTTGTAAAATATGTGATTTTTAAAATAAGAGACCAAAGATTAATAAATAAAAGTAATAAAGGTAACATATTGTTTAGGGTAAAGTGGCTTCGGTAGCAACAAATTGACTGTTAGCTATTTACGCGAGAGCTACCGACAGCATGTAAAGATCTAAAGATACACTTAATGCCGGAAAAGGGGGGAAAAGGACAAATCAGCCGACTAACCTGTATTTGTGGTGGTTCCTCGGCGTCCGTCCCTTCCTGGGAAGCACAAAATACCCGACACTAAGGGTGACGAGGGTGAATGTAGCACTATAGCAAAGTTCCGCTTGTTCTATACCATTGCCCGGTTTTTCAACGACTCTGTCGAGTTAGTGTTAAAATCGGCTAACTTCAGGTGAGGGTAAACAAAAAACAAAAGAAATAGTGCGCATGGAACGGGACGGGAAAATTAAATGTATCCAAACTAACTAATAAATTCGATCGCTCTATTTGCACCAAACATACCCCCACCCAAAATGAGATATTTTGAGTAAAATAAAGTAAAAATGAATGTATTGGTCACTAGTGAAAATTAAATACCAAATAAAACAAAATTTTGAATATTAAGGAATAAACAAACGAATAAGACAAAAAATGTGATTTGACCATTAATTTAAGGGCTGAGGTATCACTTTAGTGACTGGCCTTACCACTTCCCCTGTGGCTGTTTTAATTTGAACAACCCTAGTCACTCCATCTGCGCCCGGTTTTTGTTGCGTAATGCGGCCCATTGGCCATGAAGTCGGCGGGACTCCCGGACTGAACCAAAACACGACGTCTCCTTCCGAGGGAGTTCGCGATGGAGTGTCCCATTTAGGACGATGTAATTGTGTGTGGAGATATTCGCGACTCCACCGCTTCCAAAATGATTGCACGATTTGTCTACATCACTGCCACCGATTGAGTCTACTCATAGTTAAATCTAAAATATCTGCCTCTGGTCGTGCGAGAATAGGACCACCTATTAAGAAATGACCAAGCGTTAAATAATCGATTCCATCGTCTGGTGAATTAGACAAAACACATAGCGGTCGAGAGTTCAAGATACCCTCTATACGAGAAAGTACAGTACCAAATTCCTCTAGAAATAAAATTTGGGACCCAATAATGCGTCGAAGGTGGTGTTTTACGGATTTTACCCCGGCTTCCCACAAACCGCCGAAGTGTGGCGCATAAGGGGGGTTAAAACACCAGTGTATGTTTCTAGTTGCAAAATAATGCGAAATATCTGCAGAAGATTTATCAAAATACTACGTAATTTCGAAAATTTCACGTGCAGCTCCTTTGAAATTTCTCCCTTGATCGAACGACGAGCAATGAACCTTTCTAAAGCAGCGAGACAACCACCAGTCGTAAGATGAGTTACGGCTTCCAAGTGCAGCGCTTTTGTAACCATGCAGACGAATAGCGCCATGTAACACTTGACTGTTTTAGTTGTCCTCAATAGGAACGCTTTAATATGTAATGGGTGAGCGAAGTCTACTCCGGTGTGTGTAAAACATCGAGCTGGCTGTACACGATATGCTGGCAAATTTACCATTGGAGGGTGAATCGGTTCGGCTTTGAACCGATAACAAACTAAGCAGTAGAAAATTCGCGTACGAATTAAGCTACATGCGGAATGGATCCAATAATTTCGATGAAGTAGAGATTGTACAATAGTCGGTCCTCCATGATCCGTATACAGATGATAATGATCTATCAAGAGAATTGCCAAACGACTATTATGTGGTATTAGATACGGATGGCGTGAATGATCTGGCATCCTTGCCATTTTTAGTCGACCCCCTCCGTCAAAAGTCCCAGCGAATCAAGAAAGGGTGACAACTTCCTTAAACGTTTTCAACATAAACCGCCCTTGATTAGCAAATTAATCTCTTCAATGAAATGATGCTGCTGCGTAATCTTTATAGCAAAATGAAGAGCATCCGAATAATCTTGGGCCGAAAAGTTAAGCGCGAAACGTCTAATGTATGCAAGAATACGCTGAAGTTTGGTGAGAGATGAAACTCTATCAAATAAATCTATAATGGAGTCTAAATTAGATGAAGACAAGTGTATATTCACAAGAACTTCTTTAATGTCAGGAAGATTTGCAGTCGAAATATAAGGTAAATGACCCGGCCATAGCGTTTAAGGTGTATGTAAAAAAATCTGGTCCATTCAACCACATCGAACAATTTAACAATTCGGATGGAAATAGACGGCGACTTGCAAAATCAGCCGGGTTTTGTGACCCTGGAACGATTTTCTAAGTAGCAGTAGGAGCGTAGTCATGGATTTGCACAACTCTGTTTGCAACGAATGTTTTTAAGCGATAGGGCGGAGTTCTAATCCACGCGAGTGCGGTGGATGAGTTCGTAAAACAAACAGGTGCTCTCAATTGTAAAGATGAAAAACATTGAATCGTGTAATGCATCAGTTTTGACAGCAAACAAGTAGCACCAAGTTCCAAACGCGGAATAGTCCATGTCTTCAATGGAGCGACTCTGGTCTTGGCAACAACTAAATTTATAAGTACTGTTTCATTTATTTCCAATCTTAAATAAATGACTGCTGCCATTCCCACAGTACTTGCGTCTGAAAATCCCACCAAAGTGGCATGGGTATAATCAATGTGCATAATACAACGAGGAATAGAAATTTGTTCTAATGTAGACATTTCATTAACACTGCGTGTACATTGACATAAAATATCAGCAGGCAGTGGATCGTCCCACTCAACTTTAAGTAACCAAAGCCTTTGCAACAAAACTTTAAGCAAAAAGACGAAAGGGCTTAGGTAACCGTTCACATCATATGTTCGAGCAATACGCAAAAGAATTCCTCTTTTGGTAGGTACTTCATTAGAAAGTCGAGTTAAATACCGAAATGTGTCAGCTCTAGAATTCCAACACAACCCTAAGAGTTTAATAACACCGTTCGACGTAGGTAATTCCTGTGGCATTGTACCATCAGCTCAAACAACGCT
Organism: Ontholestes murinus; assembly: GCA_963969525.1. Classification (NCBI taxonomy): domain Eukaryota; kingdom Metazoa; phylum Arthropoda; class Insecta; order Coleoptera; family Staphylinidae; genus Ontholestes; species Ontholestes murinus. The sequence goes on from OZ018390.1 coordinate 29,060,447, forward strand.
GTCATGAGAACTTGCCAATTTACCAAGTTCAAAACCTCCTAATCTTAACAGTGAAATTAACTGGAATTTCAATTCTAGAGCAACAGTTTCAGATTCTGCTCCACACAAAATGTCATCAATATAGATTGAGTTTTTCAAAGCTTCAGCTGCAAGAGGAAAGGACGGACCTTCATCTAAAACCAATTGCTGTAATGTGCGTTGTGCTAGAAGTGGACTACTAGTAGAACCGAATATTAAGCGAGTGTGCTCCCATTCTAGTACGGGATAGTTGGGAGAAGACCGCCAAAATATATGTTGATATATACAATCAGATGGGTGAACTAATATTTCCCTAAACATTTGTCGTATGTCACAGGTGAATGCCACTCGTGATAATCTAAATCGCGTGATAATTTGTCCAATATCGGTCTGCAATTTCGGACCACTTAAAAGGGCGTCGTTTAAACTGAGGCCATTTATCTCCTGCTCAGCAGGATTAAAAATGACTCTAATTGTAGCTGAATTAGAATTCTGTTTCATAACTCCATGATGTGTGAGGATATATTGTGAAGGTCGAGGAGTAGGTATGAGATGTCCTTGCGAAATGTAATTTTGAATATTCTCCGAATATAATTTGAAATATTCAGGATCTCGTTCAAAGCGAAGTTCTAATTTGTAGAATCGATTAAGGGCCTTTCCCTGTGGTTTTCCTAGACGGGCCTGCCCTACTCCTTTAAGATCGTACTTGCATTTAGCGAAAGGTAAATTTAAACGATTGGCGAGAGATGCCGTAATAAAGTTTACTTGGCTCCCTGTGTCAAGTACCAAACGACAAAAGTGCCATTGCCCATTTGAACCTAAAATTTGTGCCTGTGCTGTGCCCAATATGGCATGAGTACCCGCACTATTTTGACACGGATTTGCCAATGACAGAGAAATAGCATCGCCTTCAATGTTTTCACCAGGAGGATTTTTAGCAATCTAAACCTTAGCAATATCATATGATACTTAATATTATCATCAAAATGCAAGAAAGAGTTATGTTTTTTATTATTACAGGTTTTGCAAGCGTATTTAGATGAGCAATTAACAACATTATGCTGTCCTAGGCAAGCATAACAACGCTTATGAGATTTAACTATTTCATAACGTACACGTGGTTTTGCTGCCAAGAATGAAGGGTATTTAATTAATTTGTGTTCACCTCTACAGTTCGGACAAATTAAGGCGAAATGTTTTTCCCATTGGGCACTGCTCGCCTTCGGTACAATCATTGACATTTGCTTATTTGTTTTAATAATATTCGAATTTGAAATAGGTTTTGTCGGCGAACCAGAAATAAGTTCATTTACTGAGCACTGATCCCTTAAATGTTTAATTAAATCGTCGAAACTTGGGAATTCCTCGTCGAGATGACGGGCTTCAAAGCTTCTGCGAGTTTTATGATCCAACAAACGAAGTGAAAGTTCAAGCAGAAAGTATTCAGAGAGTTCGTTTATATCAAGTGATTTTAAAGAAGTAACAGTAGCCTGCAAAGTATCAACCAATTCTCGCATGTGGCGATGATGATCATTCTTCAGTGGCGATAAATTTTAAATCGTCGAAGAATGATTTGCTATAAGTCTCCTGCTTGTAAAACGTTTGACTAATCATATGCGACACTATAATCATCAGGACTAAATGTGACTGTTTGAAACAAACGTAACGCATTTCCCTCTAAATAACTGATTAAATACGAACACTTTTCAATATCGGATAAATCAGTATCATGAATTAAATTATTATAAAGCGAAATAAATGATGAAAAGTTTTCTGGAGAATGGCGTCATACTAATAAAGAAAATAATAATTGTCAAATATGATGATACGTAGTGTGAAGTAATAATCCCTTCTTAGGGCAAAAGGGCCACAATTGGCCAATCATTTGATGAATCGTCATCAAGAGAGTCTCCGCAGAGCTCAACACCTGCCAGAAGAATAGAAGGTGAGAATGGAAGAACACATATTTTGTGAATTCAAGCCATTCCAAATGCGATCAAAATTTTTGTAAATTTTTTTTATGTATAATATTAGAATATTTTTGTAAGCATATTGGATAAAATAAATAAACCTAATACCTAATACCTAAGGAGAAAACATCAAGATAAGAATATATAGGGTATCCAGGAAATAAGGACGAATTTGAATTTGGCGTCATTTTGTCATATGACGTTTGGCAGTTGTGTTTGTTATTTACGATCCTTTCCATTAGCAGTCTTATAGCTTTCATGTGGTGAGGATTGTACTCTGATGTTTATTTTCGCCATTCATCAGATAACAACATAGCAATGTATCCAAGATAAAAAGTTATTGTGAACGGCGACAGTTATAGAAACATGCTTTCTGATTGGTTTTTCGTAGTTGTGGATAAAAATGACGATTTTTGGTTTGAACAAGATGGTGCGACATGCCACACATCCCAGGAAACGATTGCTCTGCTGACTGAAAAGTCACCCCAAAAATTTATTTTTCTGCGTGGCAAGCAGGAATGGCCTGCCATATCATGCGACCTTAGGTCATATGACTTTTTTGTGGGGATTTATGAAATCAAAAGTGTACGTAAACTAACCAAAAATAATACACCAATTTAAGGATGCAATTTAAAGGGTTATTAACGACATCCCACCAGATGTTTGTGAACGCGTCATCAAAAACTTCAAGGAACTCATTGCTTGTTGCCGCGCGGCCCTCCGTGGTCATATGGAGAATGTAATTTTTCATACATAAATGGGAGATGTTACTTAATGTGTTTATAAAAAATAACTGTTTCAATAAATTTTCCATCTTCTATAGAAATGTAAAATGCGTCCCTACTTCCTGAACACCCTATAGAAGAATGCACAGAAGAGAGATATTTAGGATAGTGGGAACATGTACAGAGAATAGACAGAAACTCACAAGCAAGATATTTATGGCAATAAAAATATGGAGCAGCCAAGAACCTGATAAGGAGGAACAATAAACACGATAAATCAGGAAAAAGAGTCATCACAAGACCAGAAGCATTATAAGTGACTTAAAAAATACATTAATTTATAAGAACGAAAACGAAACCGTACAACCACGCGGATAAAAGAGATCATTGAATATGTATGTGTACTTCACTGATTTATAATAATCAGCCGATAAGTAAAATTCAGTAAGTATTACAAGGTAAAGTGGCATTTATTCTGAAAACTATTATATTATATTATTACATTTGCCTGTCAACAAATTGAACTCTTAAATCTTAATACCATTAAGAAAGGACAAGGACAATTTAAGTCTCCGACTGCTAAATAACACGACCGCAGTCAATTTAGTTTTTGCCTTTGGACATTATTATTATAATTTGCAGAAGAAAGGAAGTGTATGCGACCGTATTCTACACATACCAATATTTGCATAATTTCTTTACTAACAGCCACAAAACCTGCCAAATCTTTTAAAATTATTTATCAAAAATGTTCATAATGAATTGTAATTGTCACCAAACATTGTACGTATGATTGTTATGAAGACTGTTGTATTAAATTCAATGCCATATGAAACGAAGTTATCAGCTATGAAAAACATGTTTTTATCTTCATATTTTTAATTTATAATCCAGAAAAAACAATAGCAAATCAGCATCTCAAACATGTTCAACATAAACAAGAGTTTATGTGTACTTAAACATAAATGTTATGCTTTCAAAAATCAAGACAGCAGCTGAGTCACGAATCTCAGCTTTTTCTGCAAAAATGAATGCACTGGTCATCATATTATAACGTAATAGTAGGAAATTTACTTTCAAAAGTAACGATTTCTCGTTAGTCTGGACATGTTTAATGTTTCCAACCTTACTTTAAATATTGCAATAATAAAAATTCCACGAATAGTAATTTCGGAAATCGGAGTTCAAGTAAGTCAGTATAGATTTGCCGATACGAGCGAAAATGCATATAGGGGATTGTTAAATAGAACAAATAGATATTTTAAGCAACTCATTTAGAATATCTCCTGCAATACCGATAAAGGCGACAAGTGTCCTTTGACTCGAACTTTATACCGCCGTGCTATTGGCTGAACTTTATTCGCCATGGTAAAATCTCAAAACATTGAAATTATATTAATACTGATTTATATATCCTGCATCAAATCAATTTTGCAGGCAACAACATTGGCGAAGTTTAACGACATATCAATAGAGTAGCTCTTTCTTGCGTTCCTAAAGACAACGAATTAAAACTGTTAGAAGTACAACCTTAAAGTCGACATTAAAGGAAAGATCTTAGGTGCTGACTTAATACTCCCTTAGGCTCTTAAAGGAGTTTTGTTGTAGTTAGATTATTGCCAACAATTGTAGCAGTATTTCTACATAATAAAGCAAAATTCTCTAAACAACAATACTGTTTTATTCATTTGAGTTTCGCCAAGTAAAAGCCTTATCAATTCAATATTTTCCACATCTTATTTTGTTTCCAGTCATTAGAAAAAATTTAAAAAATACACGTCAAATAATATTTTAAGAGACATCATAATACTAATTTAACTGATATTTTTCTGCACTTATACATATGCACAAAATATATGTTTTATAGTAAAGGAGTCTATATTTGAAATGCGACAGTAAAACCCTTGCTATCATTAAATCAGAGCGAATTAAAATAATTTAGATATTACTTTTAGAACTGCATTTTAGCAAGGTAATAATTCGGGACAAAGATATCTGTAAAAGGAAAATAATAGACGCAGTATATAATGCACACGTAGTGATAAACTCGAACTTTGTGAACGCAAACAACAAATTTATTATTCGCATTTATGTATCAATAGAATTTTAAACTATCGTACCACTAATAACCAGCATGTAGTAATAAATACGACCGTGTTATTGGGATATTACATTTGCTATTCATTGTATCTGTTCGCTGCAAATGCGAGTACTGCATAAATCCGGAATTTTTATTCGCTTCCCCGAACAGAAATATCCGACATTAAAATCCATGCGACGATTCTGCATAGTTGTCATCGCGTGTTAAAGTCGTTACTTCTATCAAATACCAATTTAAGAGGAAAGTTTTTATTAGTGTGCACAACTAAGTCTGAAGTTTATTTGCGAATGCAGTTATTTACGCCTTTAAATCAGGCGAGAGATTTATTTTGAACGTGCACGAATTATTACCCTGGAATAATTAATATACATAGTTGCAACTTTAATTTATCTTCACGGTTGGAGTTTTTAAAGGCACGTAATTGGTAATGGGACTAGACGGGACTATTAGGTTTTGCAGAACTTTTGGGTGTCGGTTTTCGAGCGGCACGTAATGTCATTTTTCACGTACTCTTTTTGTAGACAGGAAGTGCAGTTTTATGTATATACGTTTTTTTACTTCGAGGGTGTCCAAACGCAATCAGTATTCATCCGGCATACGCTTGGGGTTTTGTAATGATTGATAAACGCGGTGTTATTACATGACCTCTGCTTTATTGACCACAAGATAAATGCATTCAAGTGAGATAAATGTACGTGGGGTAAAGGTATTAGCATTTATCTGATGCGAATTTGTTATTTAATAAAAATTATGTATGGATGGTGCGGCATCAATCAACGTTTCATATGGTGTATTAATTATTTTATTACCATTATCATATGCTGTTAAATGTGCCAGCTAATTAAAAAGAACATTATATTTAAAACTATTTAAGTTATATTTTTAACACAATTTATACTATTTCGACATCCAAAATACGTGCACTACTTGCAACTTAAAGTGATCAATCGAAAACTACATATTTAATTATCAGAACAACGTGCTAATCGTGATAGGCACAATAGAAGTTAAGATAAATTGCTGTGGCATTTACACAAAATCTGTAATACCAAATTGATGAGAAGTATATAGTCAAAACAAATTTTCAATTTATGATGAGCAAGATAGATTTACTGAAAAACGCATTCTACACAAACTTTGCAAAAACTTAATTACTAACCAGTGTCGTCTTCGACTAGACTTATAGCAATTTGAGCGAAAGGAAACCATTATTTCTAAATCAATTGTACTATATTTTATTGTATTTAGTCTTTATCCAAGATGCATTTTATAAATAATTATATAATTGTACTATCAACGTAAGAAAATATAGACAAATAATTTTGACTGCATGCAGAAGGGCGGAGTTCACTCTTACGGATGATCTTCCACTCGAACTCTCTGATCCTCTTCCGCACTCTTCCATCGTAGGAGGTCCAGTTTACTTAATTAAATATACCTCAAATTATTATATTATAAGAAGTTGATTACGTACGTGATCTTCGAAAATTTTTGATTACCAACATACATCAGTCGGCCTAGTATACATATAAGTCATAATTGTAATGGTTTATAACCATATTTCATCTACCTGATGAAGCCACTGTATGGTGAGACATTGTTGTAGTACAATATTAAAAACATTCAGAAACCATATATTGCGTCAGCATTTCTTTCAGAGTTATGATAGAGTTTCGACAAGTAACAACCTCATCAATTCAATAGTTTATTAAGTTTATTAAGGGATACGATGAAAAACACAAATTAAGCACTTCTTCAGAAACGATTCCACATTATTAAATTGTGCCACACACACTGCACTTTCGATTGCACTTTTTTTTGGTGATGTTCTTGACATTGACATGAACCAAGCTCGTGTAGTCGTCAATTTCAGTCCAACAAAAATCCGGTAAGTTGTGATCATCTACTATGTATATCTTAATTCAGGAGTTTTATTTTTGTTTGTTTTATTTTTTGGCATAGACCATTAACGATGATAAATATATATTAATACCAGGATATACGAGGACACTCCTCACGCCAGGGGGTATTTTGAGGCGACTTTGAAGATAAACAGGTATACCATGGTATAAAGGGTATTATATGAGAGGATTAAATACAAAAGTTATATTTTAATATTTGATTTCTGCCAAAATTTGAAAATAAGGCCATACACAGATATATCACTAAGGCTTAATAAATAGTTCGCGTTATTATATTCTAGCCGTAACTGACGTCTTTTAAAAAATTATTTATGTTCACTAGATTTAATTCGAAAAGAATATGATTAATGTTTCTATAATTCCCGCATTCATATAAAGGTTCTGCCTTTATTTTAATGTCATTTAAATGAGCGGGATATAGGCAATGCGTTGTTTTCAAACGAAAGATAGTTGCAGTAAATAGCTTAGGCCTACATTTTTCAATGTAAGCAATATTCTTTAGAAGAAAACCATGAATTCTGCAATACTTCGCTTAGTGGTTTCCCAAAAATATTCCTAATTCTATATTACTGTGCATCGAAATGCCGTAACATGATCGGAAAAAGGTACTCGACTATAATATTTATATTATTGTTATTAGTTGCGGTTTTGGCTAACTGATCTGCTTCCTCATTTTCCTTAATTCCACAATGGGCCTTTCCCATACAAATTTCACCCTGAAGTCCCTTCTCCGCAAGTCTTCCAACATTCTAATTATTTTAATAATCAGGGGGTCTTTACTTCGACATGGATGAAACAAGTTCTGCGCATTAAGGACTGATAAGCGTTCTGAACAGATTAGTATATCCTTCTTTAAGTGCGAACCAGCCCACAATAAAGCTTCCACTATCGCCAGAGCCTCTGTCGAATAAGTAGATGATATCAACGGAAGGCTTTTCATAATTGAAGTATCTTTAGATGGAATTACGCAGGCAAGGCCAGCTGCATCACATGTCTTAGAATCATCTGTGTATATATGAACTGTAGATGATAACTGACTAACAGAACTTTTAAACATTGGGACACGTTACTTGTATATGCAAGAATTATTACAGTTGTATATTAGGCATTGACGAATTGATTGGGCTTTTTTTAATATTAACATGAACTGAATCCAGAAAAGATATGAAAAATAAGTAATAAGTAATAAGCCAGAGATCATATTATTTTAACATGTGTTTCCGGCTATTACCCCTTAATTTTAGGACATACTTATAAGCAGTAATCCTTCTTCTTCTTTCTAAGGGAAGTTCAACAGATTCTGTTAAAAGTGTCTCACAAGGAGTCATCTGATTGGCACCCACACAAATACGCAACGCCTTATACTGAACTCTATCCAGGATTTTAAGATGAGTCTTCGCTGCCTGACCATAAAATACGCCACCATAGTCAATTATTCAACGAATATATGCTCGATAAAACGGTATTGCACATTTTATATCACATACCCATTTGGCTTCAGATACGGCCTTAATTATATTTAGACCTTTTGAACACTTATTTTGTACATATAATATGTGTGTCTTCTAAAGTAATTTTTTATCCAAGGTAACGCCAAGTTACTTATATGTATTAACAATGGGAATATTACCACACTCAAATAGGACATAATCCGGTAAAGAATCTCTATGCCTGCTACATATCATCACCGCTGATTTGCTCAGTGATAGTTTTAAACCGTTAACATCTGACCAACTATTCGCCTTCTCTTTTCTTTGCTCAGACAGTCAAGATGCATTAAAGGACGTTTGAGCCTATGGTCACGGCTCACGGACTGTCTGGGAATGTCGAAGATCCCTTTCACAACTAGCGAAGAACAACTCGTTGAATTTCATGTGGGTCCCAGGGCATGGGGATATGAAGATGGCAGATAAACTCGCAAAAAGAGGGGCAAATATCTCTCCTATAGGACCAAAGCCGTTTTGAAGACTCCCCATAGCGCACAGAAGAGAGGTAGTGCGAAAATGGGAAGATGCCAAAAAGGCTTACGTCAATCAAAATGACACACCAACTCGATTACAGCCACAAGGTGCTTGAACTCACAAGGAACGAGCTAAGAACTTTCACCGGACGGACTCATGGCAGGACATTGTGCCCGCCGATACCATTTGTAGAAAATGGGGAAAGAGGAAAGTGGAAACAGCAGATTATGTGATTCGGCAGATGAAATGACCGAGCACATACTATGCACTTGTGTCGCGTATGTTCACAAGCGTTTTTCACACTTCGATAGGGATTGATTATCTCACAAAGAAGTGATCAGTATCACCCCAAGAAAGTTACCAGATTCATGGAGGACGTGAGACTGCATGGAAAATGATTGGTTAAGGTTAGATCTTTTCGGTCGCAGTTTAGGAGGTCTAACACACTTTACTACGACCCTATTTAACCTATAGCCCATATTCACCTTTTCTATAACATAGTTCTTGGATTAAGTCCATGAAAATCTCACAAGGCTCACAATTGATTCATTGATATTCCTAATGTATATTTTTCGATTTAATTATATACGAATTATATTATTAGATACCTAACAAACCAATTGCTATCAGTTTATCTCTAAGAATGTACAGTTTGAGCATATACATAATATATATATAGATTTACAATGGGATTCATAATCTTCCATTTCCGAATTTGGTGGAACATACACTTACGCCACCAAATACATAATTGGGGTTGTTAATTTGACTATTTGTAGCAATGATAAATTGTTTTAAAATAGCGATAAATACGCACAGTTTTGAGAATATAGGTTTAAAGTGATCAGTGCGATATACAGTTTATATTTTATGAAACATTTCGGAGTGAATTATTCCAGGCTCAAAATAAGTTTCTGTAAGCAATATAATTGGATAATTCTCTGACAAAAGCTAGCATACTGTAATATCGTTGTGTTTTTTGCGTGTGAAATTATTATTTTGGAAAAATCTCTAGTTGCAGATGGTTTAAATCAAAGGCGGGGAAAAATATTTAACAACGAGGACGACATGCCACAATGTTTTATTTAGCAGTATTTTCACCAACTCCTACTTTGTAAGAACATATATCATCGTTTCGAACGAGTTAAAAGCATTCATAATCCTTAATGTTGAGCATATTTTGAACAGAATCATCAGTTGAGTCAGGACTGCACCTACCAATATAGATCCATTGACGTATCTCGGCAGAAATTAACGTGTTTGAAAAGCCACTTGTAAAATTGTTTTCATTCACAGTTGTGTTTCCAGTAATAACCTTAATTGAACGATAGGTGTTTTTAGGAATTTAGGGAAATTGAGTAGGGTAATTATGTGATTAGGATTTAGATCTAGATTTATTACACTGTCAGATCTATTTACCGTTTTTAACGGAGTTTTTACCTGTGGACATTTTGATACTTAACAATAGTGGATTCACGATTAAATGTTCAATTCAATGTTTCTTAACATTAAGTAGGCTAAGAATATTTGTTTATTATTTTTACAATAATATAACAAAATATCCTAAAAAACTTCATATTTAATCCGCTGGACGAATATCAACTATAACTAATTATACATTCTATTCCTTAATAGTAATTTAAATGAAACACATGATATAGAAAACAACTGAAATTTACAATATTCATTAGCTTCTCTTTACCTTCTATCCAAAGGCGTATTATGACCATAATTAGTAATATGAGTATTAACTTTAAAAATCGACATAAAACGAGTTTGCCTGCCATTAACTGGTAAAAAGAAACATATTTTATTTAACGAATAAGGAAAGAGCATCTGAACGTTCAATAATTTATGTAAACAAGAAAGATCATTAGTAATTCTTAGATGTATCAAAGTGTTCACATTAAGTATACGTCGAATTTGATCATATTCTCCTGGAACGTGGCTAATACCTAATTTAAATTCAAGCGCAAAAATCTATTCTGAATTTTTTCTAGTAACATAATATCACTGTCATATATTTGGGACCATACAGCAGAAACATACTCCAACTGGGATTGAACAAGCAAATAGTATAAAATCTTAATTATATCAACACTAAAATCCCTAGAAAATCTATTTACAAACCCCCACATTGTTCTACCTTTATTAGAAATGTTAAAAATATGCTTTTTAACAATACCTAAGTCTATAATTTCTGAGACGCTACTTACTACAGATGTATCAAATGTGTAATTATAGACTATGGGATTGCGCCCCCTATAAAAAGAAATTGAAAAACATTTATTTTTATTTACTTTTAATTTATTTTTCTCACACCAATTAGATATCCTATTAAGATCTTCTTGGACAAGAGATCTGTTTAAATATTTTTATATCATCCGCAAATAATAAACGTTTACATGAAAGTATTGAATCATTAATGTCATTGATAAAGATAGAAAATAATATTGGCCCAATATGAGACCCTTGCGGAACCCCAGAAGTAACCATAAATGACCTTGATTCAAAATTATCTAACTTTACCACTTGTTGTCTGTTATTTATAAAAGCAGCAATCCATGTTATTAAATTTTTGTTTATACCAAACTCCCTCAACTTGGAAATCAATATATTATGATTTACTTTATCAAATGCTGTGTACGGTGTACACTGCATCAATCTGGTTACCTTTCTCTAAAGCGTCTGACAAAAATGTGGTATATTCTAGAAGATTTGTCACGGTCGATCGGCCCGGCATAAAACCGTGCTGATTAGGTAACAGTTTGCTAGAATAAGTATGTGTCAGATGGTCAATTGGTCAAGTAATATAGGAATAACTGATTGGTGACATACTCCTCTATAATTCTCAATTTTATTTCGAGAGCCGGTTTTAAAAATCGGACTTATAAAACTCTTTTTCCAAACGGCAGGAACAATTCCATAGGCCAATGATATTTTAAAAATAAGGTATATAGGATTGCACAACGAATATTTACAAAGTTTTAAAACTGTACTTGCAAGTCCATCAGGCCCGCTTACAGTGTTATCTTTAAGATTACTAATTGTGTTAAAAATCTCTTCAACGCTAAATTTGTGTTTTCATTATCAATCTCATAAACCGATTGGAAATAATTTGCAACCAGATCGGCGATACGTTGGCCATTCGTAGGCACTTCCTCCCCAAGTATCATTTTATTAGGCAAACCATCGTAATAAATTTCCAAAAATAATTAGGATTACTTTTTATGGATTGTTCTGTCTTCCGTATATGATCGAAATACAAATTATCACTCAATTGTTTACATTGACTTCTGAGATCTCTAAATAGATTAAGATCATTTATATTACCACTTTCTCTGAATATCTTACTTTTTTCTTTCTTCGAATTAGATTTTTCAATTCCTGTGAAAGCCATTTGGGAAAGGAGTTGGGACTTTTTGTAATAATCCTAAATGGAATACATGTATTAATCCCAGTCTCTAAAAATGAATAAAATATATTCAAGGATTCTTCAAAGTCATCTCTATCAAAAACATCAACCCAATTAATGCTATTAAAATACCTATTTAGGCCTTCATAGTCAGCCAAGTTATATTGATAATATTTTTCTGTAGTAGACAAATTACATATAGTTGGAGTGACAGATAGTATAGCAACATACGCCGAATGGTGTTGGCAATTTCTTATTAATAAATCATTAGCTAAACTGATATCAACATCGTTTATATTAGTAAAAACTAAATCTAAAAACACATTCCTCTTATTAGGGATGGTATTTATGTGTTTCAGATTAAGATACCTAAATGAATCAATAATAGCTTGAGCTTGACCACACAAATTACAGTTTCCAGTGAGACCAAAATCTTCTTTTCCCCAATCATAAGCTGGAAGATTATAATCTCCACATATTAATATTTTCTGATTGTTATCTTGAGCACAAATTTGTTCAACTATATCTGCATGATGTTTATAAAGGTTAAGATTCGAATTAGGAGGTATATACAATAATATTTCAATAATATAATTGACAATTTTTATTACTATAGAAATATAGATTTGATAGATATAACTATCAATTGAAATTTGCGATAAAAGGTACTTAGTTTTTATTGCTATTAGGACCCCACCACCAGACATTTCATTGCTAGTATGAAAATTATGATCGGCACGAAAAATGTTATAAGTTAATAAATTTAAGTCACTATTTAAAATTTCTTCATGTAAATTTGATTCCGTGATTATTATTATATCGAAGTCAGAACAAGATACATTTAACATAAAATTAACTAATTTAGTTCGTAGTCCAGACACATTCTGATAGTAAATTAAGAGTTTTTTGGCCCTATATTAATATTAGAGATCTGTTGTTCACGTGTTGTTATATACGGAACATCATTGCGATAACGAATTATTAATAATAATTAATAGAATCAAGTAATACAGAATATTCATCAACCTTATCCAAGACATTCTGAATTTAAGTTTTTATTATGTAGTGGTATTTTTTATTACCTTTAAATAATAATATTTTGATTTCTAGCACTCTATAGCTCAGGGATAAAAGAAAACGAGTCATTGACCACTCTATTAAAGTCAAATCACTAAACCAATAAAATTGTTACTTTGTAACTTGTCAATGACAAGTCGAAATTTTAGTCACGGGAGTAAATGCATATTTTTCTGTGATGCTAAAATTTTTATTATTTTGACGTTTTTATACCACTTCTTATATAAATAGTGGTATAAAAACGTCAAAATTATTTTCATTTACATGTTAAAATGAACTACCACGTAGTAACGGTCGCTACCATATTATTTTTCAAAAATAGGATATCTTATTAAGCGTTTCCTATCTTTAAATTTAAATAAAACAACATGTGATGGCGATTAATAATCATCGATTGATATACACATTGAAAATACAGATTTAGGGATGATCATTACATCAAGGCTTAAGTTTACCAGACCAATTTTAAACACCTCCAATAAAGCATTTACAATCGAAGGATTCGTTAGTCAATTTTCACGGAACTTCAAAGTTGCTGCTATAAACTCTGCTTTGAATGCCTACCACCTGATATTTTTATAATTTCATCGCTTAACTTAACACATAGATATCTTAAGGGTTGTTTAGACGCGATAAAAACTTTAGCCATATTAATTTGCAAAGAAAGTTTTTTGTACAAGCTAGTTAATGCATTTATAAATTATTCTAAATTTTGAGCAAAATTCCTTTTTTTTTTAAATTCTCGTAGACTTATTTTCAAACAAGTTTTTTAGTCTTAATTTTAATTTTCATATAAACCTGTAGAGTATTTATAACGAAACTCGCCAGTTAAATGCCCTATGAAAATTCATTATAGAACAAACAATAATTTTGCGATGTTTACATCTAGATCTGCATACTAAAAATCATTTATGAAATTATTTCATATTAAATTAACTTATGTCAATTATTTATTAATTTCTTTATGATTTCGTGCGAAGAATATATTTAGCTTTAAATATTACGTGTGTTCTTCCAAGTGAAAGGCCTGTACAAAATTAGATATAAGATAGTTTTTGAAATACACTGACGAGCATAAAATTAGGGTCACTCCGTTATTTAAAGTTATTTTAGAAATTTTTAGTTTTTTACGTGTTTTTTTGGTTGTAACACTTTACTAACTGATTGCTTGAATAAAAAAAAAATATTTGGTTGTTCAAAGTTTATTGAAAGTACTGAAAATGAACAAGTTTTCTTTGATATGTTTTTTTAAACAAAAGAGAGTTTAAGGACTGCAGTAGCGAGTATTCTTTCCTCTGGCAGTGATAACGGCTTGCAATCGACGAGGCATGCTCTTGATCAGATTTTGGATTACATTCTGCAGAAGATTATCCCATTCCTGCATCAGTATGTCGCGAAGCTCTCTAGAAATTCTGGGGGCCGGTATATGTCTCCGAAAACGTTTTCCAATCCCATCCCAAACTTGCTCAATCGGATTTAAATCTGAACTGCGAGCAGGCCAAAGAAATCTTGTGATTTGACACTCATCAAGATACTCAGTTACTATCTGAGCAGTGTGGGTTCGTGCGTTATCATACATAAATGTTGCGTCGTCTCCAAAAATCATCATGAAGGTAAAACATGGTCTACTAGAGCAGAGATGCACAGACTTATTAAGACTAGGGGCCACTCGGGCAAATCATGAACTGATGGCGGGCCGCCAGAAGTGTAGGTAATTAAAGACAATAAATAATTGATAATAATGTATTAAAATTAAAAAGGAATTTATTAATTTGAAGCGTGGCACTGCATAGTGCTTACAATCTTTTTTATATTTGGCTCAAATTTACTTGTAGCAACACGTAAAATTGCTTCCAAACTTTCATTTGCAAGGCGGTTTCTATTTTTGGTTTTATTATTATTAAGTATTGAAAAAGTTTGTTCACATATATAGGTAGAACCAAATAAGCTGGCACATTTCAGAGCGTTTATGCGCAACTCTTTGTACATATTTTTATCAATGCAGCGGTAAAAGTTCAGCAAGTCTCCTTCGTTGAATTTGTTGCGTAAATCTTCGTCGTTTTGAATGTCGATAATTTCTAACTGCATTGACTCTGGCGCATTTTCAACTGAAATCGTGAAAGGATTGCTGAATATGTCCAACAGAGGTTTCACTTTTTTAAACTCCGAAAATCTGTCTTGAAAAGATTGAATCAAAATATCTAGCTTTTCTACATAACTGAAATTAATCGCAGTTTTGTTGAATTTTTCAGCCATTTTCTTATAATTCGGAAAATGATTGTAATTTCCAGAATTCAATTGCGATCTGAAAAGTGTCAGCTTGCATTGAAAGGATGATACATGAGCGTAGAGCTGGGATATCAGTTGATTTTTGCCTTGAAGCCGTGTGTTCAAGACATTCAAATGATTTGTAATGTCAACTAAAAAAGCCAAATCACACAACCAATCAGGATTTTTAAGTTCCGGGACATCCCTTTGCTTTTCCGCCAGAAATATTCCAATTTCTTCTATTAAATTTAGAAATCGTTCCAGTGTCAATCCACGACTTAGCCACCTTACTTCTGTATAATACAGTAAATCTCCATATTCGCTTTCGATGTCATCAAGGAATTGTTTGAATTGCCTGTGATTGAGTCCTCGTGATTTTATGAAATTTACAGTCGAAACTACCACTTTCATGACATTTTGAAATTCAATTTGTTTAGCACAGAGGGCTTCTTGGTGTATAATGCAGTGAAACTGCATGAGATCTTCAGCCTTTATGTTTTTTTCTTGCAGATGCTTTTTCAGCAAAGTAACTAGCCCGGAATTGACACCAATCATCGAAGGAGCACCGTCAGTCGCAACTCCCGATAATTTTGATAAGTCCAAATCAGTTTTTGAACGCTCATCCAAAAGTACATTGAGTATATCAACTCCTTTGGTTTGACCTTTCAATGAACACATTCCTAATAACTCTTCTACGACTTCAAAATCTTGAGTAACACCTCGTATGAATATTAGAAGTTGAGCTGTGGAACTAATATCAGTGGATTCGTCGAGTGCTAATGAAAAAAATTCAATGATCTTAGTTTTTTCAGTTAATTGTTCCGCAATATTACCTGACAAAGACATAATTCGTCTTTGGATGGTCATACGATTCAGTTGAATTTTCTCAAACTTTTTTGCTGCTTCTGGACACATTTTCTTAGCGGCAATTTCTATGCATTCTTTTACAAAATCCCCATCATTGAAGGGGCGACTTCGCTTTGCTATCATTCGAGAAATTTCATAACAAACTTCTGTAGCTGTTTCTGAATCTTCAATGGGTTTTCTAAACATAGCTTGCTGACCCGTAAGCTCCCGTTTTAAAGACAACATTTTTTGCTTTCTTAATTCGCCTGTAAACTTGGTAAAAGAAGGATGCTGCGTTTCATAGTGCCTTTTTACATTATATTCCTTTGCAATTGCAACAGAATTCTTGCAAATTAAACAAACGACTTTGTTATGCGACCATACAAAAAAGTATTTCTCAGTCCAAATTTCTTGAAATTGCCGATTTTCATCTTTAACCTTACGTTTTTTACTAGGTCCTGGCTGTCCATGTTGCGTTCTAATCCTGGCTAGGATTAACACAGCACCTAAAAACAATTACAGTACCTACTTAAATTACCCATCCTTTTTAAATTATCAAAAATAATTGATTAAATAGGTAGGGAAACACTTATTAATAATAGAGTTTTACTTACGATTTCACAACACAATTATACACGGCACTTGACGGTTAACACTGCAACAGGAAATCTACGTTGAATGTGGATCAAAATATATGACACCGGCTAGTGGAGTACAACTATTGCCTTCCAAAACCTCTATTAAACTCACAGAACACTAATACACCTAGCGGCGATTAAACGTGGCTTTTATACCGCGCGTATAGAGTCGAAAACTGTCTGGAGAAATCTCGAAACCGACTCTGGAAGCTTCGAGTCGTGTACTATCTACGCGAGCGATCGTCATCGCGCCGCCGGCCGCCGCGCTTCTTCAAGCAAACGAATTTAACCGAGATCAGCACGAACATTACCGACCGCTGTTACCGACGACGCACGTACGGCGCACCGTAATAGCGCGCGCGCGAGATTCAAATTACTTTTCGAACATATTTTTTTTGGTTTTATTCTGGAATAGAATTCAATATTTTTAGAATGTACGAGAGTATTATTTTTGCTGTCGGCGGGCCACCGGTATTCGACCGGCGGGCCGCATGCGGCCCGCGGGCCGCGGTCTGTGCATCCATGTACTAGAGCCTCTGTCAGATACCTGTGCGCAGTCAACGTTTCATTCTCGATAAAGACTAACTCCGTGTGAATGTCAAAAGATAAGCCTCCCCATGCCATAATTGATCCTCCACCAAATGGAAGTCGCTCGGTAATACACGCTTGAGCATATCTTTCGCATTGCCGTCGCCTCACTCTTACATGCCTATCTGAGCCCGTAAGACAAAATTGCGATTCATCGGAAAACAATATGCGACTCCAATCCGGTATTGTGCAAGCCAAGTGTTCTCGTGCAAAATTTAACCTCGCAATTCAGTGTTCACGGGAAAGCGGCGGTCCAGTAGCTATAATTCGAGAAGATAATCCATCTGCATGAAGGCTCCTCCTAACTGTCCACTCACTTATAAAAACATTTCTCACTTCTTGCAGATGATTTCGAAAGGAAACTGCCGTGACCGTTCAGTTTCTCAAAGCACTAGAAACGAGAAAGCGGTAATCTCAAGCAATTGTAGTCTTGCCTTGCCCTGAACCAGGTCTTTGAGTGAGCAGACTAGTCTCTTCGTACCGCCGCCATACTCGCTGCACACACGACACCAATGTTTCTTGCAGTTTCACGCTGACCGCGGCCTTCTTCTAAAGCGGCCACAATTCGTGCCGCAACAACAGGATTTATGCTCATTGCAAAACACTAACAATAACAACAATACACAAACAATTTGTAACTAACAGATGACACCATAGAAACAAAAACTATTCTGTCCTTAAACTTGCTTTTGTTTCAAAAAAGCATATCAAAGCAAACTTGTTAATTTTCATTACTTGGCATATTAAATTAAAATTGTTCATTTTCATTACTTTCCATAAACTTTCAACAACCAAATATTATTTTTGTATTCAAGCAATCATTTAGTAAACTGTTACAACCAAAAAAACATGTAAAAATCTAAACATTTCTAAAATAACTTAAAATAACGGAGTGACCCTAATTTTATGCTCGTCAGTGTATATTTTTGATATGCTTACAACATCAAACTTATTACTGAATGTGTAAAAGAAATTAATAAATTAATTTAAATAATTATTACTCAATACTTAATAACCCCTGTTCCAAAATATTATAACAAAATCGACATTTTACATATTTTAAAGTTATACTTTATTTAACAGAGCTGATTTAGTGTTTAATCGAAGATGAAACAATTTCATCAATTTAGGTATCTAACGCTACATATTAACTGTTTTGATACGGAACTATTATTGATATATGAGATAAAAAAATAACTGTTTGTTTCTAATAATCACAATAAAGGAAGGCTAAATAAAAATTTATTTAAAGTTCATACTCGGTTTTAGTTTATTATAATTTTAATTCATAAACAATGCTAATAATAAGATATAAATGTATAGATATTAAATGAATAATGTTATTTAATACGTATACATTTATATCTTATTACTATCACTGTTTAAGAATTAAAATTATAAACAACATATTTGTATGTAAATTGAATAATGTAATTAGCGCACTTTTGCCACATGGTAATATTTGATTTTGGGATAAATCGTCGCAATGTCCTTAATTGCGTGATCGATAACAGAACCACCGCCCTATTGATAATGGGCAAAAAAGAGTTTGTCTAACGGGATTATAGCCGAACAATAGGAGGTGCACAAATCGAATCCATTGTCTAATTACAAGTTGCTGTGTAAGGTTTATAGGGATGTAAAGCCAGTGGAACATATAGGGTGTTAATGTCTAGTGCAGACAGAAGCGGCGGTCCGTTAAATGTCATGATTACGTTCCCCACATGGTCTTTTCTGTCACTACTGTCCCCTACGTCTATAATTTACCAGACGTAAATTACCATGGACACAAATTTAACTTTTATTTATTGCGATGAATTACCCCGGACGGTACATGACTAAAAAGCGAACAAACCCCACGTGTTTTTCCAGAGGAGTATGCTAAAGCAAACAAGCAAAAAAACTATTTTAATTTTGCCTGGACAGAATTCCCCATTAGGTCCGGGGGAAATGTATAAAAGAGTTTCAATATTTGATTTCCCCGTATCTTGGAAACAAAGGTATGGATGGGGCCCGCATTTTCAATATCATCCGGTCAAGTGGACCGTAACTGGACAAATAAAAACTTTTTAAAATCAAAGGAAACTCCACAAGACATCTTTTATAGATAGCAACGTGTTATCGGGGAAAAGTTCACGAGGGCACATTTGAACCTCCCACGCACACCCTCCCCCGTAACCCACTCTCAACAGGGTTGTAAAATATAGGACATCAAGAGTCCGTTTTATAACCAGTATAAGACTATATACTGTTAGAGAATAATTGTATTGATTTAGATGTTTATAATCATTATATATAATTACATAAATGAGATAAATTTACAAATTTAAAAATTTATATTTTTACTTACACTAGTTAATAAAAATAAGCTTTATAGAAATAAAATTGCAAGAGTTTATTCTACTAGCTTCATTATGAATTTGTGAGTTATGTGAAGTTATATTGTGTTTATTTTATTAAATTACTTTCATTGTTACGACTACATAGAACTGGTGCTAATCACTGACATTTTATATTATAGAAGTATAGTAATATACTTTGTAATACATATTTCAATTTGTTGCTAGATTTTGTTTAAGTATTGCCACATTACCACAGTAACAAATATTGTTTGCACAATCGTTGTTCTATTATACAAATAAATTGTTTTTATCATTCGATTTTTCCAATAATTATGTTATCCACATCTAGAGTTTCAGGATAATAAAAATAATTACTTTAATTATTTTATGTAATTCATATATGTTATAGGTAAAAATATGATTATTTATAATCTTTAATCAACTTTTCAAAACAGTCGTGGCCGGGCGGTTAAGGTTCTTGACTAGAAATTCAAATCCTACCGACTGCGCCGCTTAATTAATTAAATAATTATTCTTTTATTGATCTTTAATAATTTCTTAGTACGGCACTCACGTAACGTAACTTTACTTCAATGAAATTTAGAGTTTTAATTTATGTGAATTTATCTAATCATTTGAAATCTGTGTGATATAAATATTTAAGAGATTAATTTAAGTATATAAGTAGGTATTTTTTCATGTATTAGTGTAATTTTTAAATAAATTTAATTTTTGTACATGAAAAAGCTATTTCTTAATTTTAAATTAAATTAAATTAATATTATATTTCAAATACATTTCGTTCTTGATTTATTTTCTATGCGAGCGATCTAGAACAATCGGAAGGCGCCGTGGCTTAGTTGGTTAAAGCGCCTGTCTAGTAAACAGGAGATCGAGGGTCCGAATCCCTCCGGGGCCTAACGACACAAACATATTCATTTTTAAATTAGTAAAACTATATAGTTCACAAATAATCAATTACAAAATCTTGTTGGCGGAAACTTATAAAAATGTCAGTATCGAAAAGAATTTGATAAGTCGATTCGGTAATAATTATTATTATGCATGCAGTGAGTAATTAAAAACAAGTCAAGTAAATCGAAATAAGTACAATGGAAATAGTTTTTAATAAGACAGCAATTATATGAAACATATAATACCAGGACATAGTACCAGAAAAATCTGAAGCTAATAAATTACTTTTCTAAAAATAAGTTCCTTGTAGTTACTAAATCAAAATTATTATTATTTATTTCGCAATTATACGATTCTGGTTATTAGCTTATTTAGACAATGGAAAAGACCCATTGTAGCTTACATGGGGTTTAAATGGGGTAGTGCAAGCGCACGACACTGCATCCAGTTAGAATCGTATAGCCTCTCCTACTCAATTCCGACTCTCACCTCCACGAAACCTCATATGAGGTGGTGAACTCCGGTAACGTGAGCAACCTCGTATAACCCGTATGAAGGACGAGATCAGGGCTAACGAGAGCTGGAGAAATGGCCCTCCGTAAAGGGGGTTGGGCATGAGGCTATCTGCCTCACCCCGTAAAAACAAATAAGTTACGAAACCAAAACAAGCGCTTCAGATATTGGACTGGATTTCGAAAAGGACGGAAGAGGATAGTTTTGGACGCAAAAACCCTATGAAGGACGTAAGGCAAAAGAAAGAAAAAGGCATTGGCAGAATACGTTTATTTAAATAACATAAGGATTTCCCTTAGGTTGACTCTTTTGTCTTTCTTCTACATTTAAACAGAAATACGTACTCGCAATTTTTGGGTTTAAAACTTCTATGCTTTCTTTTGATATTAACTCTTGGATTTAGAAAATTAGTGAATTATTTGGTCTAAAGTATTAATACCATCGAAGATCATGATTCTATTTTATTTCTTTTAGGGGTATCAGAAAATCTAAAAAATTTATATGAAAATAGCCTGAATATATAAAAGAGGATTTAATTAAAAAATCCTAAAGTCATTAGCTTATAAATGATTACGTCCCCTAAATTAAGTTTTGTGCGTCGGTTATATATTATTTTGTTCTTACTACCATCCCGTAATACCTTGCGATGTGCTTTCAACATTGCTGTAATTTCATAATTTGCATTTTTGGAATTAAAAATATATTAACTTCGTTATGCAAGCAGTAAATATTTTTTTTTACTTTTGGAAACTAGTTGCCATTGGCAACTGTCAGTTTTCTTTTAAGTGTTATGAAGTACTTGTAATTTGTACTTCTTAATAACTCTTTCAAGAAAACCTAGTACATAAAAAAATGGGTGGAGTAAAACACTTGTTTTGTTCCATGATTTTATTATCAGTTTCCTGACACGTGTTTCGATCCGTTACGATCATTTTCAAAGTTAAACTAGTACATAAATTCATGAATTACTGATATTAAATATTACAGTGAATTCCAAAGCATTCCATAAAAACGTAGAGCATTTCATTATAAATAACTGCCGAAGATGAAAATATTTGGCCAAAAATTCTTTAAAGGTCAGAGATTACACCTTTAAAGAATTTTTGGCCAAATATTTTCATTTATTTTTGCATACCTCTCGATAAGCATTTCATGAAACAACCGGACGGATACCAGTGAACATTGTCATAAGTCTTTAAATATGTTTTCGTTGTGATTTAACGTTTGGCTTTCTATTGAAAGCAGTAGTGACAGAGGAAGATCGCTCTCATCATCTGATATATAGAATTAACTCTTTACCTAATAGGCTCTAACATTAAATCGATTGAAGCAGACACGAATACTAATAATAGCGGTTATTAGCTTCAAAGATGCAAAACCACATGGTAAATTAAAAGTAGTTCATTCCAACCGTCTGCGTCTTACAAAAGAAAAGAAATAAATACACCAGTTTATGTCATTTTGTAGCAGAAAAATGATGAAGAGTTTAAAGATTTTATGACTTAATACTCCTCCCATGAATACAAGAGCTGAAATATTTTAAATCGAAAGGAGCAATATAATCTGTGTGGAGGAATTCCTACCACTTTCAGAAAAATAGTTTGGAAGTCAGAAGACGTATTTTACTAAGGTCCTGCTGTAGCAAGTATGGTTAACCTGAACATTGGTATACAACCAAGGAGGATTGTCTACTATCTGGCAACGACGTAACTAGTAACTGTAGTAAAACCCCGCTCCTTTTTGAATTGTTAAAAAGTTCACATTTACAGAAGGGAATGCATGAATTGAGCAAATTGAATTGGAGAATAAAAGCATGTTGGAATTCGTTTTCGTCAATATCGACATAGAGATTCTAGTACGCAAATTACAATATACGATATTTACATATTGCCATGTGCTGCAGGATGATACATTTCAAAATGAAATATCTCTAATGGGCATAATTCAGAAGACAAGCCGCAGAATTAGTGATTAGATCGGCCCGAACTATCGGCCTTCCAAAAAACTGACAGCGCTTGTGTTCCGCGTCGGAAATCATGCTAGTCGAAACGTGCATGGCCGGAGAATGAAGAATGAGAGTACAGGTCGAGATTAAGCCTTCTCCATGAAAAATGCTAAAAAAAATTAACATTATTAGGAATATCAACAAGAAAATAACGAAAATGTTAATAGCCCATACTAACCATAACTCGTTTTCAACGTAAAGTGTATGTCTGAGACGGGGGAACAGGCTTTTTTGTGGGGTTCATCTTATTTACAAATCCGGATGCACTGCAGCAGTAGATGACTTATTTTAGCCCATATTGTATTACACTAACTTGTGCAAGTTCTTTAGGGGTTGCGCATGGAAATCATTTTGTACCATCTCTCTGTTGTCAAATTTGAGCTGTTTTTTGTTTTCCAGCGTGTAATGCACAGAATGTGCATTGCTGTTTCCGGTGCTATATCACATAACCGACAGCTGGTGTCGGCGTTGTGTAGACCGATTTTACTTAGGTGCTCTTTAACAGTCATGTGGCCTGTTAGCAGTCCTATAGTTGTCTTCAGCTGTGCTCTACTAATGCCAGTAGTCCTGCAGCTTGGTTATAATTGGGCCCTCTTATGTTGGCCTTACTATGGTTCAGGCCTGATCTGCTTTCCCAGTACTCCTTGTGTTTGTTTCTGACTTCAAAGCTGCTCGCCTTTTTTTGTTTTTGACCAAGACAGGTTTAGGTCTTATAAATGATATGGTGGCTCCCTGCCTTGCTAATTCATCCGCTTGTTTATTTCCCTCGATATCGGAGTGCCTCGGCGTCCAGACAAGTGCTACCTTGTTCTGTGTGGCCTAGTCCTTCACAGTATCGAAGCAGTCTGATACCAGTTTAAATTAAGTCTTTTGGCTTTGGAAAGCCTTCAGTATCGTCTGGCTGTCAGACATGATAAAGATACGCTTGTTTCGACAGTTCCTCACTATATTGGTTCTCGCGGATTCAATGTTCGCGAATATTTCAGCTTAATAGACTGATGCCAGGCTACCCAGTGATTGGGCGTCTTCATATTTTCCTTGTAGATTCCTGATCCTGTACCTGTGTGTGTCAGTTTTTTGTTTTTATGCAAAAGCTTCGTCAGCCATTTTTTTTGCGAACAGTGTACAAAAGTTAGCGTCTCGAAAATTAGAGAGAATATTGGTGAAATGGTCAGAGACTGGTTTGGAACGGAAATTTAGTTGTTGGTTGCAATTATAGGTTTGCCTCAAAGGAAATAACTTATTGTAAAAATATTTTAAACTCGTTGGAAATCGCAGTAGTTTATCAGCCAGAGTTGAGGAATAATCTGCAGGCAACGAAGTTAAAATTCAATAATTTGCTGCGCAATTCACATCATAATTACTACGGTGACTTAATTAACAGTTCTACAAATAAAAGCAAAGCATTGTGGCACGTATTAATGGTAATAATACAAACAAATGCTATACTTCCAACGCATAGCTCACTACAACAATGCGCTGATCAATTTGGGGAGCAATTTAAAGCAAATGTTGATATAATAGTTTCCAATGTTTCAGTTGATCTATACAATTGTGGTATTAATCCTAATCCAGCTTCTTTTCAGTTATATCCTATTGATGAGAAAGAATTTATATCTATAGTTATGCATATGGCAAATAAAAGTAGTTACGGTTTCGATAGAATTCCCATAAATGGAATAAAATCCTCTATCATTTCATAATAATAATTAATACCTCCTTTTCCACTAGCACATTTCCATCAAATTTTACGTTTGGCATTGCTAAACCACTGTTTAAAAAGGGCGATATTAATAATTATAAAAACTATCACTTTACCATTATCTTTAGTACGTTTTCAAAAATTTTAGAATATGCATTCTACAACAGGTTAATTGATTTTCTTTCGAAAAACAATATATTTAGCAAATCACAGCATGGCTTTCTATGTAATCGCGGAACGGAAACTGCGCTTTTTTACTATATCTCGGCAATACTAAATGTACTAGATCAAAGCAATCTCTTGATTTGTCAAAAGCCTTTGACGGCGTAGATCATGAAATATTGCTACAAAAAAATGAAAACTTATGGCATCCGAGGTGTTGGAAAAAAGTGGGTATCAAGTTACTTAAAAGAGAGAACGCTTACTGTCCAAGTTGAAAAAGATTAAACGCCGATCAAATAAAATATCTGTGAATGTAGGCATTACACAAGAAAGTATTTTGGGACCTTTATTTTTAATAATATTCACAACAGATTTAGATAGTATCTGCAGAAATAGTGAACTCACCTGTTATGCAGATGATACAAATCTATTCCTTAAAGGCCTTAACTTTACTGAATTAAAAAATAAAGGAAGGTTCAAGGAAAATAAGCTGTCCTTAAATGATAAAAAAAACATATTTTGGTTTATTCAAATGTACTGAACATACAAAGACCCCGTCGCATTTACCCTTTGGTGAAGATAATATTTAACTAAGCAAACATGCTCGCTTCCTTGGATTAACTTTAGATTATAGATTAAATTTGATAAACATATTATACAATTGAACATAAAATTAACCAACGTGGTATATGTTCTGCGAGTACTAGTCAAACACAGTAATATGTACATATTAAAAACAGCTTATTTTGCAAATTTTTATTCTTTACTGAGGTATGGAATTATTTTCTGGGGCAGTAATAATGTAGTTGATAGCGTATTCATAGTACAAAAAAGGCTATGCGTATCATTTTCTAAATGAAATACTTATCTAGTTGCAGGGGCATTTTTAAACAAAAGAAGATGCTTACTGTTGGTAAGGGTATAAAATTTGTTTTCCAATACTCTGATAAATTTTCTGTAAACAGTAAATCAATATTCACACACACCCGATATTGTCAAGATTTTATTGTGCCAAAGCACCGAGCAACGTGCTTTGAAAACGCAGCACATTATGCCTCATTAAAGATCTTTAATCATTTACCACAAATAATAAAACATTTAAAATGCTACAAAACAATGAAAAGTTCATGATTTACTTTGTACATTGGAGCCGTATACTCTTGGTGAATTCTTCAATGAGAACTTATGATGTACTGATATACTTTTTTTGGACGTTTTTTTATGCTTGTATATATTATGTGAGTATGTTTCAGAGAAATAAATGCGTTATTATTATTATTATTATTATTATTGGTTTGACGTGGGAGCTAAATAGAACTGTTTTCAGGTCAATGAATACTTGGTATTCTTTATCAGCAGTTGAATTCTTCGATAATTTTTAGTGGTTTAGATTCTTCACGTCCTTTTCTTCCACCCCAAAGGTAGTAGTCATTATAGCTCTCTTCTTTGGCTTCTGATTTTTTGAATCACATATAAGAAACTTGAGGAGTCAACGCATCTATCAAATCGTATTCTTCTATTAGGCCAATTTCAAGAAAGCAAGGAATAATTCAGTATCATTTAATACTTTGTAAGTATCTTCTGGGTAGGATATGAAAGAAAATATTTATTTTAGATTGGCCGCCATTTAATATTTAAAAATGTAAGCTAGGTGAAAATATTGTTAACGCTAACAATACTTGTAACTTCTTTTGTGTCTTATACGTATATTAGTTAACTCTTTAGGCACACTTGAAATGTAGCAACTATTAATATTTACATTATACCGTGCTTTTAAAATCCGTTGTTTAATGAATAGGAAATTTGAAATGGCTATATATCATTTATTCTCAGTCTTGCCAGAATTCACACTTATTTTAGTGGTGACAAGTTTGGCAAATAAGATAATCATTCAGATCAATATTAGCAGTATTAAAGAACTCCATAGCGACTCGGGGTTTGTGATTGCATATTATCTTCCTGAGAGAATGGATTTCCTATTTCTTGCAGATACTACCATATCAACTTAGGTTGAAGCACACTTTTAAAGGACTGAATTATATTTAATGTTCCCTGAATAACTACTAGATTTGGAATAAAAAATACTTACACTACAGAAATATTTTTTATTTGAGCTAGCTCTTCATTTCGGTGACAAAATTACCATTATCAATAGTAAACATGTAGACTACTAGAAAAGATCTGCTATTATGGGAGATATCCCCACCAAACCATATAACCTTAATTGAGAAGAATATGTAGTGCAGAAAACTACAAATTATTTCTTTCTTCAGGACGTCTTCAAATTATCTGCGACCATCATGATGCAACCTGTCGTTAACCATTCTCATCGTGGAATATAGTGTAAAGGTAAAGATGAGAAAAACAATTGTCGGTATAATTTGAGCATGTAGATTTGATACGTCGATCGTAAAGAAATTTAGTCATCAGTAAATCCTCTCTACTGATTTTTCCTGTTGATAATAAACGATCCCGAAGAGCTACAAGCCAAAAAGAACGATTTTTGTGATTAGTGGTGCTTATGGGACGTCCTAGAAGAAAATGTTTGTATTTTCTAATTTATCGTTATTTTATTACCATCTTTGCCAACATAAGAAAACTGGCGGCATTAATCATTAGGCAAGCAAAACATCAAACATTAATATTTGGCTTTTCTTGATTATTTTGGCATGCTAAGACTTGGCTAACGCATGGAAATTTTCATGATGTCGCCCAGAAAGCAATATCTTAACTTTGATGTGTTAGCGGGTTCGAGTGGAAGATCATTCGTAAGAGTGAACTCCGCCCTTCTGCATGGTGTCTAAATTATTTGTATATTTTTTTGTCTTACTGTTTGTGTACAATTATTTATTTATCTAATGCATGTTAGGTAAAGGTTAAATACAATAAAATACAATCCCTTATTAAGCGTATGCTTTAAATTGATACTTAGTAACTAGAGTTAAATAATCAGAAAGATTTTTATTCGTTTTAAATACTCTCTTCTTTATTGTATCTTTCTAAAATTATAATCGTTTATTAATAGTCCAAATCATGTTTTTAAAAATATCATTAAAATATATCGGTGTTTACTGGTTTCATTTATGATGACCACTGTATATTTAATTTTTTAATTAGTTAAGCTTTAGATAAGTTTATCTCTTAAATATACTAATATTTCATTACTATAACGGCGCCGTGGCTTAGTTGGTTAAAGCGCCTGTCTAGTAAACAGGAGATCGAGGGTTCGAATCCCTCCGGGGCCTGAAATGCTTATAAGCAATTGCGTTAATTTTTGATATGAAATATAGCTCTTGTATTAGTTTACTTAGAAGGCAGCTGCTTATATGTACATGTTAAATGATATGAAAAATAAATATTCAAAATTTTATTGATACGATTAGATTATTTGTAATATTAATATTTGTAGTGTTTACTAAAGTTGATTTATTACACAGGGCACTAAGCCAATTGGGATGTTTTAAAAATATTTTAATGAATACGTATATAAGTAAACTAAAGTTCAGATTTTTAATATGATAAAAATTAAAGCTATTTATTTACCAAAACAAGTAATTAATCTACTTTTATTATTACTTAAACATACTGTATAAATTATTTTCACTATTTATAAAAGATAAAACCATATATTTTGCATTTTCAGAATAATTTAATGCGTTAATTTCAGGTAAATAAGGCCAAATCAGCATAAAATAATATATTTTTTATAAATATATTTACATAAAGGCTCTCCTATTTTGGTAGAGTTGTGATTAGAGAATGAAAATTTTGTTCAACTCATATTAATTTTATATTAGATTTTCACAAATTTTTATTAATTAATATTTGTGTTATCTACAACAATTTTAATTATATATCAAATATCTACTAATCCCAATCTTGAAATTTAATGTAACATTTCATGCACTATAAACTCCTGAAACTATACAAGATTAATTTTTTCCTCTATGGTTAAAAACATATAAAAATGTAATTGATTGAAAGTAACAAAAATTCTTGAACTGTTTAATGATAATTGGTTTAATTAAAACGTTATCAATATAAATAATGTAAAACATATAACGTTAGTTTTAACAAGCACATGGTTAGCTGCCTTTCGCGTGATAACTCATCCAACACATATGACACAGGATTCTAATCACAACAACGTTCTATCCAACATGCAATTATTTAACCATTAACAGTTTTTACAAAGATTTTACACAGACGAGGATACTAGATTAAGTCGTCTTCCGTACTTCATTATTCAGTGCTGAAAGCGGTTATTTTAATGGCTTAACACACGATGATCATTTACCTAGGTAATTTTAGAGATATTTTAAAATTATGTTTTTTATATATGAGTAATTTAACATGCAAATTCATGAAATTTATTGCTTTAGTTAAACGTTCAATGACGCACTATTTTAATTTATTTGGCGTTCAAGTCTTATCGAGTCAAAATTAGTTATTTAAAAAAATATAATAAATAGAGTTTAATTATAAATTAACTTTTTAATTAATTGAGAAAGTATCGATATATAAAAATTAAAATTAAATTTATAATCTGATATTACATTCATTTATAATGTGATAATTATGCATTACCAATAACTGTAAAGTTAATATTGTCAATATAAAGTCGTATATAACTTAAATGAAACTTATATATGTTGGAGGTTTCTACTTCGTTATACATTTTTGTAAATTGAATAAAACACGATAACTTTGTTTCTATAACTTGAAAACTTTTTTATTGTGACTAGTTTCGACAAATTGTGTGTTTGATAATGACAAGCTAAATTGGTCGAAACTAGTCACAATAAAAAGTTTTCAAGTTATACAAACAGTTATCGTGTTTTATTCAAGTAAATGAAAGTGATAATAAAATTCGAAAAGAAATATATAAAAGTTTATCGAATTTTAAACACATCTTAGAATTATTTCTCGTTGGTCTTGGTAATCAAGAAACAAACGGGTAACGAAATTAATTTTCAGATTGTCATTTGTTTCTTTTTAAATTTATGCTGTTTCTACATTCGATTTAATCTTATACCATTTCAAGTTTGAAAATAATAAGTTAATAATCAAAATTCGAGTCACTTAAAAATAAAAGTATGATGTCAACAAAGTAAACGTTTTTGTTTATTGTACCCTGTTGTTAATTTAGACATTTATTGAGAATCATTTTAAGGGTAGATGTATCTGTTCTTCTTCTTTCTAGCTGTCAATCCACTGTCAATAAAGACCGGTGAATACCTGGATAAATCAAACACTAGATTGTTACTCACTTTATAAAAATCCATGTTGCTTAGATCTTCAGTCAGAAAGAATATACCACCATCTTTAATCTTGTTCTTCAAATTCCTCCACTGTTTCAGCAGTGTGGCAATTTCTGGAAGGTTCTCAGTTTTTGTGTGCCTGAAGAATTTATAATTATCTTGTGAGAAATCACTGGCTTTTGATGCAAAAGCTTCGTCAGAAAATTTGTTGTGGAGATATTTCGGCAGTGGAGCAATTTCCGGAAGGTACTCAGTTTCTATGCAAGTAAAGAATTTATAATTAATTGCCTTGTTAAAAATCACTAACTTTTGACACAAAAGCTCCGTCAGACAAATCTTTGTCGATATATACAAACGTCTGCGTCTATGAAATTGGATAGAATATTGGTAAAATGGACAGAGACTGGTTTGGAACGGAAATTTAGTTGTTTTGAGCTAGTTATAATGGTTTGCAGGTAGATCAATAGTTTATTATCAGTTGAAACCTTCAACAACTAGTTATTTTATGATTTAGATTTATCACCTCTTTCCCTTCGGTTCCACAGATAGGTAGTCATTATAGCTCTCTTCTCTGCCTTCTGATTTATTGAACCACACATAAGAAACTCCAGGAGTCAACCCAAATATCACTTTCATATTCACTTTTCAGCCAATTTCAAGAAAGCAAGGAATAGTTCAGAATCATTTAATGATTTATAAGTATTTTATAGATAGAGTATAATTACTCCAATAATTTGCTTTTATTATGTCTATTTATGTACAATCATCAGTATATTCGATTTTAGTCAAATGTACTTTTTATAACCAAGACTAAGACACTTGAGGAGCAACAACAATGATCACGAAAGCTATAACTAATATAGCAGCTTAAATCAGTTAAAACATAATGAACTAGAACCACCGCAGACGTATCCAAATTAGATCATTCCCATATTTCAGTTCTCCTCTTTAGTCAATCATACAAATTCCGACTTAACTTCACCGACATCAAAGCATCACCACTCTATTTATGATGGATTTACCCTCGGTAAAAACAACTTTTGTGTAATTCTTAGGCAGTATCCTCTAATCTGCACCATAAGGATCATTTTTTTGGCATCTTTCTTCAGAAGGCTTTTGAAACGTGAAAGCGACTGCTGTTCGATGTCATCAATGTATTCCACTGCTATTTGTTTGTAAGTGGCCATCGGCGAGTGCTCTTCCTTATTATTAGACGCGACGATCCCCAGATTGTTCGTGTCCAAGAATAAAAACATCAGTGAAATTATCAGATAATGGTTTGGTTGTGGTTTTGATGTAGGAGCTAGATTAAATTGCTTGCAGGACGATGAATACTTCTGTATACAGCATTAACATTAGTTGAATCCTCCGACAACCAGTTATTTGGTGTTTTAGTTTCATCCCCTCCTTGTCTTCCGCCCCACAGATAGTAGTCATTAGGGCTCTCTTCTTTGACTTCTGATCTATCGAACCACATATCAGAAACTCTAGGAGTCAACTCAACTATCACTTTTATATTCTTCTATTCAGCCAATTCTAAGAAAGCCAGGAATGGTTCAGTATTATTTAATTTTTTATATATATTTTCTGGGTAGGGTACAAGAACACCTATAAATCCTAGCAGTGTGAAAGCGACTGCTGTTTGGCGTTATTCTTATCTTTATCTGGTATCTGTTTGTATGTGGCTGTCGGTGAGTGCTAATTCTCATTGTTAGCCGCTGCTAGTCTCCAGATTTTTCGTGTCCATTGCAGCGACCTCTTGTCCCAATGCTAGTCCGTAGCGCAGCAACGATTTCTTTGCGGGATTATCCACTGACACAGTAGCACCAAAATTAGCTAACTTATCACTGAAAGTGATAAAAATAATAGGTAACTAAAAACGATGAATAATAATAATTTAAACCTTTTCAGATCTATTGTAGATCCCTGTTTATCTCAGATGACCAGCTCTAGCTTTGCCTCTTTGATTAGTCCTATTAGCCCTCCACGCTTGGGTTTTGCTCATATGTTTGTTGAGCTTGGAGTGTCCTGTCATCAGACCTACTATTATTTTGACCATTTTTCTGTCTTGGTTCAGAAGTTCGGTCGTTAATTTTGGCGATTGTTTCTTAAGGAACTGTTTCGCCTGTCTCTGTTCTGGTGAGTTGGTTCACCAGGTATGGGCCTGTGTCTCCACCCATTTTTTATGGATTGTTTGACTGCGGTTTTAGAGATTCCGCAGGAGGGTTTCGGGCCAATTACTGCATTTGACGAGCCTTGTTTGGCCAGTTCGTCTGTCTTGTCATTCCCCGGATGTCCTCCGTGTCCTGGGACCCATAAGTGATATAAGAGACTTGCAATGTGGTACAAGAAATGTGTAGTTTGTGCGGAAAATAATAGAGGTAGGTACCAGTACATCATTGGCAGTTTAATCTAACGCATTACAATTTATTTTGCAGGACCATTCTGGAAGCATCATCAATAAAATACATACATCGTCATACATTTCAGTAACTGAGTCGATACACACCCATTAACTAACCGAGAAGTATCAGTAATTGAGGAAGCACTGGATATTTAGAATCTAATCTCTTGCAAGAGGTATCACACAAATAATTTATTTTGCTATTATTGTCACTTTTACAAGGCCATTATCAATAAGATTCAGTTTTTTTTTAAGTTTCTAGTTTTTTCTAGTTGAACATCAATCGAAATGATACCTAGTAATATTCTTTGTTACCTATAATACTTTTGAGTACGCACTATCGAGAAATTCTTCTATACCCATACTTGAATCCATCTTAATTCCTTTTAAGAATTCGCGGTGTAACTTTTAGCTATATTAAAATATCGCGTTGTGAGATTTTCATCTTATATTTAGTTTATACCTGTTTATTGAAAAAAAAGTTTTACTCTAATTACATATCCGTCAAAACGAAATCTAAATTATACACAATGGTGATAAATACGTGTGTAAATGTAACATAAAGGAAGAGCAGCTACGTGCTAAATGGCCACGCAACGGCATTAAACAAAACAAGGACTAAACGAAATGCGGGTGACAGAAAATTTATTCTAATGAAGGTGGGCTCGTACTTTCAACGGTTCACGAAGCAAATATAAAAGGAACGATTCATTTATATTATACGTGGACGCAGAAAAAGCTACTTATCATATCAATTACCATGTAACATGTGTAGTGCGAGCTTAAACGGCATGACAGTTTTATAGATCCCAACGCTGATAAAATTCAAATATAAATGACAATTTCCAAGTGAAGATTAGTGAGTAAATGTTTACACATGTCATAAAAATTATTTATTTAGTCGTCAATGAAGCAATATAACCAATGAAATCGTGCAATTACATCTCAGAAGCTTGTAGTAATATCTAATTAAGAATTACATTTATGACCTACTACATTTACATTACTAGTAACTAATTTATGTACAAAAAGTAAATATTTTAGTTGCTTTAAATATCTTATTTTGCAACAAAATGTTTGAAGCTTGTGTTGCAAAACTATAGTTTATAAAAGTATAGTAGTAAAATCAAGTGTAAAAGTGTTTTACTGATTTTGCTTTCGATATTGACGAGATAATTCACGTCGAAAGTTGTAAAAATTACAATGGAACGGAGATGTTTCATTCCTTTATTGACATCAATTTTCATATGACTGTAGGCAACAAAGAATTATTAACTCTATTGGTCGATCGCCCATCTCCGAAATATAAAAGCAACCCTCGGAAGACGGACTGTTATAGATTTACGAAATGTTTCGTATTTTAATTTTTTAATATATGCATGTATAATAGTGAACATGTTGCAATATGTCATTAAATAGTGTTTGTGGAGTGTTCATTTGGTTTCAAAATTGTATGCCTAACATACTAGAACGCATCAAAAAGAATATAAAAATATAAAAATAGTGCAACTCACGAGAACACATACACTTTAATTTGTGTAAACAAAAATGAGCTACAATTCTATTATAATAAATACAGTATAAGACTGTATAGTCTGAATCATCAAAGTCGCTCATTTTATAAGTTTACATATGGCAGTTTATAAATTTCAGCTCAATAATAACTTGACCGTAAATTACAAGGACAGATGTTTTTTTTATCAGCTATGATTTCATGTCCTTTATTATTACAACTAGTTTTTGACCTTGTAATCTCAAAAGCATTAGGTTTATAGTATGGAACTGTCGCAATAACAGTACAGACTACTATCGTATTAGTAATTAACATTCTTACCAGTAATTAGGTAATACATAAAACTTTAACACATAATAAAAGAAATACATTTTTGTATTTAGCAGATGTAGATTTCGAGTACTATGTATTCATTATCAATGGTTCAACGGTTCGACCAGTGATAATGAGAACATAGAACTCGAAATGTGCATCTGGTATTAATAAAATAATACGTGAAATAAGGAATTTTATTTCGTTCATCATAATAGCAAGTTCCAGACAAATAGCACGAAAGACAGTAATCGCAAAACCAGTTTACTGTTTATCTCTAAACGTCATAAATTTCATCCACTTCATACATCATGTTTCTCTACACCAAGATCTTGGAGAAGAATTTATGTGGAAGTAGAGAAGATTATTAGATAATAACCGTAGGTTTGTTTTATGATTCAGGTATCAAAACAAAATAAATATCCTTATTATTATTATTAGAATTAGAACATGTAAACGATCAATGCTCAATTATGGTCAAATGACTAATTAGAAATATTTTCGACGGTATTTACATTTCAAATTCTCCTTTATCCGAGAGGATTGCCTTTGCTAAATAAATAATGTGCTACTAGTAGATGATTCCAAAATGTTGAATTATTATTTTTTTAATGATGATTTATCATGTAATTAAAGCCTAATTTTAAAATTTTGCACGTTGTATATGCCTTGATAAATTGAACAAGTTAAATTTTATATTCTAGATTTATTCATATGTTTAATCTTGGTTTTATCATTAAATATTATATTACATAGTTTGGTATATGGCTTAAAATTAACATTAATGTCACATCTTTTAAGTAAGTTTTTAATTTTAAGGCTTACGTTGCAAAAAAAAATTCATTTAAGCGCTTGTGTATTTGTTGATTTATTGTGTGCATATAAGTATTTTTGTAATAGTTTTATTTAAAATTGATGAAGCTCTACAGAAGATGTTAAATGTCATCAGAACAAAACTAAAGAAAATGTCAGAAATCATTAATAAGTAATTAAAGAAACCCTCCTGTCAACACATCAACAACAATATTCATGAAAATCCACAAACACTTCACACTACATCGACCGTGATCAATAAAACAAACGAAATGTTCGACAGAAGAACTGAAATTATTAAAAAAGGATTGAAACACTCATTAAATCCACCACACATCTCGATAGAAGACGTTTTGTCTCTTGGTTACAAAGAATGCATCCAAAAAGCCCTGAAGAAAACCAACTACTATAAGAAGAGCAATAACAAATATCTTACGATGCTGAAAAAACTGGAAAAAAATAGAAATATTTTTCCTAAAGTCTGATAATAGTAATGCCAAAGTTGTAGTTAATAAGACCGATTATTCAAAAGTTGTTCATGAAATGTTAGAGGAAGGCCCATACACAAAACAAACAAATAATCCATTAACAACGTACATCAATAAAATTAACGATACAAAAAAAAATAAAAAAATATGAAGGCCATTGCAATAGTACTGAGGAAATAGTTGAACAGACCAAATTTAATAATTTTATAATTTGTGGATTATAACCTCCCTCAATTTAAACCAGATAATATAGCATGTATGAACTCAACTTTTCATACATTAATAAATCGTTTTCATTTATTGAAACTCAGGCCGACTATCATCGATACATCAACTAATTAATCAGATTCTGGATAGTCATTTATATGTTACCTTGGAAGAGGTACTTCAAGCCATTATTGTTTTAAAACCAACACATCTTGTGGTCCCGATCAGGTGTCAAGCTATTTTCTTAAGAGTTGCATTTACCCTTTATGTCGTCTAATTTACTATCTAATTATCAAATCCTTATGAATTGGAATAATGCCAAAGCAATGGAAAATAGCTTTATTGTTCCGATTCATAAGTCAAGTTCTAGACATCTAATTACAAATTATATGGTGTAGTTATACAATATGTAATTTCCAAGATACCTGATAGGTTGGTGGCACAATAATTGAGGTCTTTTTCAAAACCAATTGTGTGTAATAATCAGCATGGATTTATATCTAATTGGTCGACTACTTCTAATTTTTTAGAGTATAAACTATATATTTGTGTCGAATGCCTTGGATTATTATTCAAATGTACCTCAAGGCTCACATTGTGATTATTTTGATTATTTTATTTATCAATGATCTAAAACATATTATTAAACATTGTAATTTTTTACTTTAGGCGGTTTATCTAAAAATATTTAAAATTGCTCACACTTACAGTGATTGAATTTGTATTCAAGAAGATCTAATTAGTTTAAACGTATCATGTATAAAAAATAGGTAAGATCTCAACACAAATCACACGGCGGATGGACTACGTGGTCGATAGCCAAACACTACTATTAATACTACTTTTGTTGTAATATACTTACGGAACATGTAGCACGTATTTTAGATGTATTTTTAGTTCTACAATTTTTGAGTTACTATATAGGGTTATTCACGCTATACGGCACGGAATATTGTGGCCAAAATACGTGACTTTCAAAAAGTTTCACTTTGGGGATATATAGGGGGGTCTATTAGGGCTACTTTTTAAAATTACTTTCATAATATACAGGGTGTCCCAAAAACCCTAAAAGTATCAAAGTTGTGTTTTTTTTAATGAAACACCCTGTATTTTATTGCATTTTTAGATCCTTCTATCAAAATAAGTGTGTGTTTTAATAAGGTTTTATTACTTAAACCTTAAAGTTTTTGAAATAATTTGAATTTTGTAAAAATTTAACCTAATTTTCATGTTTCAAATACTTAAAAAGTAATTAAGTTATGCATACCAAATTTACACTGAAATGTAATAATAGATCATATTTTATTTTCCAAGTATAATAAATTTGACATCTTATACCGGGTGTAAGAAAATTGAAATTAAACAAATGAGAACTTTAAATGGCTATAACTTCATTTATTTAAATGGAACGCTATATTTATTGATTTATCAGCAAATGCACGTTTTAATTACCTATCGAATGGTATTTATATCTTAAATGTTAAATCTTCTCGTTTTTACAGAAAACGCCAAAATA
This sequence comes from Ontholestes murinus, assembly GCA_963969525.1. NCBI lineage: Eukaryota > Metazoa > Arthropoda > Insecta > Coleoptera > Staphylinidae > Ontholestes > Ontholestes murinus. The sequence goes on from OZ018390.1 coordinate 29,098,129, forward strand.
TTGTTTATTGCACTGTTTTAGTACTTTTTAAGTAAAAATTTTAATGTATCTAGTTTTAGTATTTAAAAACGTCAGATAATTAATTTAGTATGCCACTTTAGTTTAAAAAGCCTGTCTTTTGTTATAGTTGTCTTATTTTGCATTTTTGTGTTAGATCGTTAGTAATCGTTATTGTTTGAACATCGCTGTTGTATTTTTTGGTTAAAAAATAAAGATTTACTCAAAAGAAGGGGTTATTGGCATTATCTTTATGCTTAAAAAATGTCATCAAAATTGTTTATTGGCTTGTCGAGTTTATACTTAAAGGTTTCCCGAAAGAAATCACCCTAAGCCAGCCATTTTTGAGAGACTATTAAACCAATTTAAAGAAATTGGAAGTGTCAGTTATAAAAACCCCAGTATAAGAAAATCTGTGTAAATTTTCATTTTTTACTATTAAATACAACAACGATGTTCAAACAATAACGATTACTAACGATCTAACACAAAAACGCAAAATAACACAACTATAACAAAAGACAGGCTTTTTAAACTAAAGTAACAGACTAAATTAATTATCTTACGTTTTTAAATACGATGGAAAACTAGATACATTAAAAATTTTACTTAAAAAGTACTAAAACGGTGCAATAAACAATATTTTGGCGTTTTCTGTAAAAACGAGAAGATTTAACATTTAAGATATAAATAACATTATAGGTAATTAAAACGTGTATTTGCTGATAAATTAATAAATATAGCGTTCCATTTAAATAAATGAAGTTATAGCCATTTAAAGTTCTCATTTGTTTAATTCCAATTTTTTTACACCCGGTATAAGATGTCAAATTTATTATACTTGGAAAATAAAATATGATCTATTGTTACATTTCAGTGTAAATTTGGTATGCATAACTTAATTACTTTTTAAGTATTTGAAACATGAAAATTAGGTTAAATTTTTACAAAATTCAAATTATTTCAAAAACCTTAAGGTTTAAGTAATAAAAACCTTATTAAAACACACACTTATTTTGATCGAAGGATCCAAAAATGCAATAAAATACAGAGTGTTTCATTAAAAAAAACTCAACTTTGATACTTTTAGGGTTTTTGGGACACCCTGTATATTATGAAAGTAATTTTAAAAAGTAGCCCTAATAGACCCCCCATATATTTTGAAAGTCACGTATTTTGACCACAATATTCCGTGCCGTATAGCGTGAATAACCCTGTATACTTTAATTTTTTTGTAAAAGGCTATATGCCGTTAATAAAGATACTATTACTATTACTACTACCATTACTATTACTATTTGTTTTATGGTACAAATTTCGTCTTTGTGGCTCTATGCACCATAAAGAGTTTTTGGAGATGCCGGAAATGATTAGAAATTATTGATGTGATCATAAGTTCACAAGTATGAATCCATTAGTTCGGTTTTATTTTTAACTTCTGAAAAAATCATAACTGAAATCTTTTTTAAAAAAGTGGCTTTGTTGCCTAACCATGCTACTAAATGCTGGTGATTGGTTTAATACTCGAGATATAATTCTTAACATTCTTATAGTTCCTTAATATATGCATTTATTAATTTAATTAATAATGATTAAAAAATTATAATGTATTGAATAATTTTATATTAAAAGTTCTCTAACCTTATAAACACTTGAATTGAATTTTGGCCTCACATATGTAGATCTTGGCCCACACAAAGAGAAAGTAAGTAGTGTAATAAAGGATTAAGTAAGTTATTATTTACATCAGCTACAGTTCTATTTTAGATATCTTAGTTATTATTTACAAAACTATTTTGAAATTTATAATCGTTTTGTAAGTTGATTTCTTAATTTTAGGTCTTTATATGTTAAATAAATGTGCTTTACTCGTATAATGTTCTGCCTCATTTCTATTTTTACGATCTAATGAATAAAATCCTTTATCCTTAATTTTACTATTACATATTTCATTGTAGTTTTGAATTGTTTCCCTTTGTTTGTATAGTGACATTTTAAAACATTTCACATGATATTACGTTTTTCAACAGCTCGACATTTATTTTTCTTTATTGTTCTGTTTATTTTATCAAACTGCGGTCTATAAGATTCAGTTTGAATAACTACTAAATATAATTATCATATTTAACGCCACGTAAAAAAATATGGCATTTATTTACCTTTTACGTTCTTAAAATATTTCTAAAGTATACTTACTAATAAATTTTATCGCAAACAGAATTTATAAAATAAGTTTGGATTAAAAGTTTAGATTATTTGACCCATATTTATTTATTTATTTCAAACCGAACAGTCTGAAGTCCAGTTAAAGGGCAATTATACAACATACGAGTATATTATAATATAAAAATTATAACAAGGTTAGTACAAATAACTAATTAATAAACTAAAATACAACTTAATTCATTAAAAAAGTAATTTTATTATAAAGCCAGTAACAATTCGTTTCTAAAACATTTAAAAGAAGGGTTGAAATATGTCAGTAGCATACTGATATTCATTATATGTGCGTGACAAGCTATATACAGGAGAATTTAAACAATATTAGTATGACTACTTGGTCATATATAGTAATTTTTAAACGGTCTTCAATTTATTTACATGGTGGGTTTGATATATCAAATACATGTCGATTTGTCGGAACTAAACAATAATTTTATTTTTTTGATTGAACTTATATTTGAAAATAAATAATATGTTAAAATTTGAATTACATAATTAACCAGAATTGCGTAATCGAATTTTACTCTGCATATTTCTATTATTAAAATTCTTTAATCCAAATTAGTTGAAGCTTAATAAATTTATGCGTTTTGCCGTTTTGGATATTTTTTCTACAAAGAATTTATTCTTCTAAAAAAATAATTAATTATTCAAGAATAGAAAAAACTAAACTCAAAATTATATAATTACCCAGTGAGTTTAATTTAACTTTTTATTAATTTTTAACCATATAATTCTTCACAATCTGCATTATAATTGAAAATTAACTTAGAATTACGATTGAAATATATTTCATAGGCAATTTTTTTAGTAAAATTATTATAATAACACCTGACTTGTATTTTGTAGCGATAAATCACCATAAATAAAAATTAAATGATTATTTGTAGTTGATAGAAAGTACATAATTAGAGATTTTTCAAATTTACAATTATGTGAAGAAATGTTAGTATATTCAATAAAATTTATTACAATAATGGGTTATGAAGTGTTCGGGTTTTAATTACAAAAGCACTGAGATATAATTCTTAAGGCTTTGTAAAATATAAATATTGTTAAATAATTCCAATTATTCCAAATGTAAAGTAAGGTGATTGTAAAACTTCTTTTTTTAAATAGAACGTATTTTATACTTAATTACTGTGTACAACTGTCCAACTTTAGACTTCAGAGTATTTTGGTTATATGTATACTATTGAACCATATCGTGTAAATCGTTTTAACTTTGTCAAATATATAATTATTTCGTAGTTTTGGAAATCTACATTAGTTTGAAAATATTGCTTATTGTTCCACTTGATAATTCTTATCAATAATTTAGTTTCTAGCCTTTATTCTGGACCATCTCTGATTTATTAGATGTATTTGTATAATATGGCTTCCATACAGGATTCTAATTTAAATCGTACTAATGTAAGAGTTGAGGAAATTTAGAAATTAATTTCTTTATCTGCTGGTTCTTTATCTAAAGTAATGATTTAGTTGATTTATTCATACAAATGTTTTCCTTGAAATTAACTGAGAGGTGAATATAAATTTATTACTAAATGTAAAATAGTTTTGTTTAAATATGGTTTTCGATAAGTATTAGGAAATCTGTTTTTACTATGGGGTTAACTTTATTAGTATCTATCTATCGGGTGGAATTTAGGGAATATGTTAGTGGCATCAAAGGAAACTAGTTGTGGAAGAACATTCTGCTGAGTAAACTTCCTCCCAGCCCCCCGGATCTCTTACGTCAAAATTATAAGTACTTCCATATTTTTATCTATCCATTTGTAATAAATTTATTTATTGTAAGAGAAACAAAGTATTAAATACAATACAATACAATTGTTATCTATGGTATTTATCTTAGCCTTAGATTTATTGAGTTGAGATTTTTAAAACTTCTTAGGGGTCTAAAAATTGAAGTCAATCCTATTGCTATTTTTCTATTTGGTATGTTGATGTATAATTTCGTTTTCATTGTGCATTTTTATAAATCCATAGAGTCTGGAAAATGTTTATGTTGTAATGAGTTTGTTTTGTTAATGATGGATTTGTTAAATGTAGTTTGTACGTCAATTTTGCAGTATATCTAGTTTAAAAATCACAAGACCAAATGTGTCAAAACTATATGCACTATTAAAAATTAAGTGTGTGATATTAATAAACTTACTAATTAATTTTTATAATAATAAATTCATTGATTTTTTGTACAACGCTTCGTATTGTAATATTAATATGGGATTTCTTTTGTCAGGATTAGTAATAATCAGATTGTTTGTTTTAAGTTTTCTTTTTATGTTTTTTATTCATTTAACCTCTGAAGAAAACACTAAAATTATTTCCTTTATAATTTTAGAAATTATTGTTTTTTCAGAAGAATTACAACCAATTTTAAGAGGGATTTATGCCTCAACTATTAACTGTTCAGTAAAAGATGTGATATTAATACATGGAGAAAATTTACATCCTGAGTTAAGTAGAGATATTTCGGTTATGAATATTACATGATAATAAATTGATTGACTTTTCGTACAAAACTTCATATTGTAATATTAATATGGAATTTCCTTTGTCTGCTGTGTAAAATTAGATTGTTTGTTTTAAGTTTCTTTTTTATGCACTTTATTGAATTATCATCTGAAGATGGCAGAATGACCATGGGTCGATAGCCGTAATAAAAATCAATTAAGAATATATTGTACATAACGAATGTATTCAATAATAAATAAAGATGTTTGTCTCTCTCTCATCTGAAGAAGACACTAAAGTTATTTCCTTTATAAATTTCGAAATTTAGGTTTTAAATATGACCAATTTCAAGAGCGATTTATGCCTCAACTATTAATTCTTTAAAAGATGTGATATTAATATATGAATAAAATTTAGATTCTGAGTTAAGTAGAGATATTTCTTTTTCAATAAAAATAATTTTGGTTTTGTTGATAACTTTAGGATGTAAAACTTGTGAAGTTGGATGTAAAGGCATTTCTTAGTAGTAGTCGTAGTGTTAGGCTATCGACCACGTGGTCCTTCAGCCATGTGGTATTTGTGTGGGTAAATGAGCTTGTTACTTTAAAGGATCGCCCCCGTCGCTTTAAAACACCATTAAATGTATTTCAATGGCTTTTCTTATTTTTTTTTTTCGTTTTGTAAGTTTTCCATCGTCTTCTTCTGGCTTATTAATTTCTCGTATTCAATTTTTTCTTTCTTTTTTTTCTTCCTACGTAATCATTGAAGAGATCAAATTCTATTGGGCAAAGATGATAGGCCAGTTCAGTGCGGATAATTTTGATGAATGTTATCTTTATATCTCTCCCTTTGAACTAAACCTGGTTTCTTTTAGCCAAAATTTGGGCTGATTCTATAGTTTCATTTTTTGCTGCCGTATATTTTAATATAACAGCCAGTTGTATATATTTCGGGATAACATCTAGTTTTAGAAATTGTCGTTTAAATCTTGCATTTAGTGTTGCGGTAAAGATGTACTTTCGATAATTCACTTGGTGGATAAAGGTTGCAACTACTAGAAGCGAAAATAAATTCCGGATTTTTCCTATTAATTGACCAGACTGACTTAATGTATATTTCCCTTTTCAATGCTGCAATATAAATACGAAACTTTTCGTTATTTTTCGTTACTTCTAGTTTGATAATGACTAACTTATAGAAGAAACTATATGCACTAAAAATTATAAAATATAGTGGTAAAAAAATTGTTTTAGTTCCATGTTACTCAAAATGTACCACCGAGTAAAGGTCTCTACCATCAAATAGTTTTCTGTATTATTCTGAAGAATTCACAATAAAAATGAAAATAACATCCTAGCTATTATTCTTTTCTAAATCGTTTTGTTTTTTTGCAGTTTTAAGAGATCTAGCCTAGATTCTATGCAATGCACATGAGTAATGCATTTTAAAGATTTCGTATAATATGTTGACCACAACTTCTCATGTAAAGCATCTCATTTTTGCGTTACTAGAAACAAACAGAAGAAGTCAAATTATCAGAAAATAATTTTAGCTTTTATTACTGTATCTCTATTTGAATTACACCAACTAAAAATAACGGTAGTCCAACAATTATTGTAATTTCGGATTGCCATGAAAAGTTTGTTCTTTACTTCATAAAAATTAACTTATTTGTTTATTTTTGACAGAAATTGACTTTGTCAAAGAATAAAATAAATTAAAAATTATATTTATAAATTCAAAACATGAGATACATTGCATTTGGAGTTCATATGTGAGAAAGAATTACATAGTTTAAAAGAATATTTTGATTAGTAATGTATACATATGATTTTATTTTCCTTGTATTGTTTTCTTTATTGTGGCGCACTTTCTTTCTTATTGTACTCTATTGTAATTTAAAAGAGAAATAAAGACTATTATAGAAGCTGTTGGAAATGCTCTTTATTAACTTATAAACATAAACGAACACGTGTTAACAGGTTATCAAAAGCATTACTTAACATAGTTTCATCCACTAATCTGCATTGTCTAGAAATATTGTCTTTTAAATCCTGTAAAGAATGACCTTCTGTTTTAAAAATTATATTCTTTAAATAAGTAAACAAAAAGAAATCCATTGGAGTGAGTTAAGTCCAAAACGCGGAGGACACAGATCCACACTTATTAATCTATGGTCAAAGAATTCAAAGCAATATGAAGTAGTGCCGAATCTCGTTGGAAAAATCCGTATTAAAGCTCATGATCGTGGAGTTCATTTATGAAATGTTCGAGAATATTTTGACGATACATTTCTGCTTTTATGTTTCCTTCAAAAAATATCGGTCCAATTAATCTTTTTCGGGATATCGCGCACCAGATCCCAGTCTTTACAGAAGCGTGGTTGTTTCCCTAAAATAATGCGGGTTATTATGACCACATTTGCATATTCTGGAAGTTGACGTAGCCGTTTAAATGAAACCACGCCTCATCTACGAAGAAAGTACAATGTGTACAAAGTGTGTCGTTATTGTTAAGATTTTTAAGGAAAAATCTGCACTTCATACATAAACAGGCGGTAAAAGTTCTTGATACATCTGCATTTTGTAGGAAAGTAATCAAAGATTATCAATGAGAATATTGTGACATGTTCCTCTACTTACATCCAAGCGTTGCGCCAATCTCCTGACGGATATCGAAGGTTCTCCTTCTATAGTGATTCTTGCGTTTTGTACAACATTTTCATTTCTTATACTAGATCTGCCTGCACCCATTCTGAGTTGTCTTGTATCGCGAAAACATTGAACAATAGCTCTCACACCACGAGAAAACGTACTGTTGTTAACAATTATATTTGCATGAAGTTGGTTCTATTCTCCATTTTCCAAACGACGGTCGTTGCGAAAATAAGATTCTAATAAGAACCTTTTCTGTTCTTGAGTAAACATATTCGAATTACTTATTAAAGTTAACATCACTTTAAATGCACATTTAAATTACAAGTTACAATTTCAAATGTCAGTTCAATTTATTTTCCACATGTAAGAAACTTATGTATTTGATTCCAACGCCACCCAGGACTATAATTATTTTTGGACTCCTGCTATAAACTACAAAAAACGCAAATCATATCTGAGGAAAGCAAATAATTCCGAAAACCGTATAACCTACCAACCATTTTTTTGCATGCATAAGCTGAAATTATTAACTTCTACGTATTTAACACGAATACCTAGATTACACTTTATCTAATATTCTTTAATTCGATTTTAGTTCTTAGCTGATTACGGATGTTTTGAGAGCATTACATCTAGAATTTTAGAATTAATCAGAAGAATTGGCTATTACTATTACCGCAGTATTATCTACGAAAAATAATAATTATAGGTTGATATTATCAAGAACTATGATAACTATGAATTTTTCTATCGTGGGTACACTGATTCACTCATAAATACACAGAGCTGACTCCACTGATTTTTGAAGCATTAAAATAAGTAATGCAAATATTTAAAAAGAAACTATAATCTTTACCAAACCCAAATTCTATTAATTTGTTACACACAATTATCCTCTAAGGATATCATAATTTAGCAAACTTTCAAATCGCAATGTTTTTTGTTTTCTTATAATTTCTTCGATTGCATGTTGGACATGTGAAGTTCAATTACATTAACCCAAATCTTGCAATTATAATGTGCAATCTGTCTGCTCCGCAAAATATTTTAATTAATGAATAATACATAATTACTATAATAACACACTCGTTATTATTTCTTTGAATTATTTTTTTCATTAATTTTAATTGGATTTGATAAAATGCCACCGATTTCATTAATATGGTGCTCTTGGCATGCGCTTAATGCCTTAGGTACTAAGCCCCCATTTCTCTTTCAACTGTAAAAAAATAAGATAATCACACTTAATTACATGAGGGGGCCACGCCCGGGCGATTAAATATTTCGCCAAGGTGTAAACGTGAAGGAGGAACGCGAAGACATCTCTCTACGTAATCTTCCGAGTGTTCCGAATGATTGATGTCTTTTTGCAACTTTGAGTCTTTTCAAGATTACATTATTGATTTTTTAATTGTATTTAATAACGTTACAACATCTACTCTAAGTTATCGATTTGTGTTTATTAATATTTAAATCTAAATTGTGTATACTACTTCAACAAAGATTATTAAATCATACTGGATTTCATGGCAACTAAAAACATCATCAAGAATATCATAGTGCTTTCATTCAAAAACAAACATTAAATGCTTCGAATAATTGCAAAAATCACTAATATCGTTAATAAAAAAATAAATAATATTGGATCTATATGTGAACCTAGTGGAAACCCAAAGAATACTCTAATAAAATTTGATAGATGATTATTTATCTTAACAACTTGAAAACGATTTTATAAAAGTTAATTAAAAATTTGATCAGTAAATTTTAAAGCTTTAAATTATTGAATTAAGACTATGTGCTGCATGCGATCAAAAGGTATAGAAACATTATATAAGCAGTATTAAAGGAATTTAAAATGGAATTCTCAATTATTTTTTAATTAATTAATTAATTACACATTTAGACATCCAAACTAACTCAAGTGCTACTAATTTATCAACTATTTTGGGTATACTTGCCTTCAAAGAAATGTCTTAATAACTAAGTATATTCTAATGATTACCATTTTTAAAAATAGAGCTATTTTTCTATGTCTTAGGAAAGTGAAAATTATTTGTTGATGATTGAAAAAAGTTTTTTTGGTTTAGACACTGTACACACGAATTTTGATACTTTTTAGAAATTCCATCAGGCCTCATACTAAAATTATTACTTTTTCATATATATCTTAAACAGATATTACCAATTTTGCAAGATTTATAGTTTTTGGAAGTTTATAATACTCACTACGATAATTATTAGGAGCAATATCGATGTAGTCTTCCGAAAAGGAATGGCCAAACGCATTTCACTCTAAATAAATTTATTTATAAATGTAGGAAATTTAAAAAGCTTAACTAAAATCAAGACTAAAATTATTGAAATTATTATTATTTGCTTATAATTAAGATCAATTTTGTGTGCAGTGTAAGTCAATGTTGTATTTTACCTATATTTAAGTTGATAATTGTTGCGATTGATGCGTTGTGATTAATAATTAAAACACAAAATAAAAAAACTCTGTTTTTACTAATAGATTTAATGTAACTTGTAATTAAAAGACGACTTAAGCATCAACTTTTGCAAGATTAGTAGTTTAATTTAATGTTTACATTTTAGTATATAATTAACAGATTAATATTATGCTGATTTCATTTACAAAAGGTCAAGACCATTCATAAAATAAAATTTATATATACTTATTTTATAATGATCGAAAAATTACACCAATTTTGTAATATTAAGCAAATTAGGTATAATTTATTTTTTGTTTAAGTTTTTCCAATTTGTTGCGCAATTTATGTTATAGAAATAAGTGCCCATATATTATTTTGATGTAATGAAATATACTAAAAATCAAACTTCATTTAATACGCTTATTTTCATGTGTACAAAAGAAATTTTCGAAGAAAAATTAAAATTTTATCTACAATACGACGTCATAATTCCATTTCTATTAAAATTTATTTCTGTTCAATTAACCTGAAAGACAAATACCTAATGATTAAATGAGTATAATAACAAACCCTATTTACATAAGCAGTAGAGCTACCTTCAGTAACATAAAATGAACACGTAGAACTTAACACATTAAAACGTAAGTGCATAACACAATATCATTTACAAAGTCGTGACTGAAAAATTAAACGAATCTCTTTGTGTGCGCATACAAAGTCGTTATTTGAGGTGATGAATTTAAAAAAAAAGCGTTGGAACGTTTGATCTATGCAGGTAATACATAATAGATCGTGTTAAAAAACAAACGCAACTGTGACTAAGCTTTAAGTGAGAGGTAATAATATTCATAGACCGTTTAGCACCTGTTTTCTACACCTATTCATATGGTAAATAGGGCCAATTATAGATCATAAAGCGGCCAGCTAATGTCTGCTTCCGGTTCCGTTTAGCCATTTGTGTGATTAGTGCTTCCATATTGGCTATTGTCTGGTGAAGATACCCTCGTTGTCTGAAGCCGCCAAGCACCAGTGGCGTATTTACATGGTGTCGTAAAAGTAAATTATCGTGAAAGGCTTAAATGTGTCACTATTATGAATTGTTTCTGGCGTGTGGTTGATTATTTGAGAAGCTCGAACGGATGTCACATGAAAGCACCGTTACTTTTTGATTAATTAACAATTTTATTAGTTTAATTGATGGCATAAATTACTGAACTAATTATCAGCCGTAAAGTTGGAGGAACTATTTATATAAGTTAGATTCCATTGGTGCGCAAATACTATTTACTATGATTAATTCTATGTTATATAATAATTTATGGGTTGCCTTGATTGGACAATAATATCATCAAGGCTGGTTTGAAAACGTACTAGTATATTAGGTGTTACACTATTAATTAAAATATAATTTATAAATTATATTGTTGTTTGTTTTCTAGCTTCTCATCTTCCTTGAAATATTATTTCAAGATAAAGGTTTTTGTTTTAGTATGTATATTTTGAAAATATTGTAATGGAAAACTAAACAATTATAATTATATAACCTCTAACCTAATGTCCCATTTCCAAATTCTAAAAGTAGTTCATTGTATGGATATCCATAGGCAGGGTAATGAGCATGTTTGCCATAAAATAGAATCCTGAATTTTTTTTATTTACACTCTTTCAATGTCATTACAGTATCGAAGATAGTAAGGATCCCAGATCACTGAACCATATTCAAATTTACTTCTTACAAATGATCTGTAGAAAGCAAGGAGGCAGTTGAAGTTATTTAGAGATTTTGTATTTCTGTAAATGTATCCAATGGTTACACTCCTTAGTTATTGCAGCAACATGACTATTGAATGTAAGTTTCTCATCAAATACAATGCCTAAATTGCGGTATGAAGCCACTCTTTTAATAATTTTGTTATCGATAACATAATCATATTGGGTACGTGTACGTAATCGCGAAAAAAATCATAATTTTAGATTTTTTAATATTTAGGCATAGCCGGTTTAGGATGCACCATTTTATTAACTCATTTATAGAGAATTGCAATCAAAACAATCACGAATCGATGACACAGATTGAAATATCTTCAAATCATCAGCATACAACAAGCAGTCATCCCCCAAACAATTTAGCAGATCATTGATAAATATATAATAAATAATAATGGCCCTAACATAGACCCCTGAGGTACCCCTTTTGATGAAGTATATTTTTCAGAACAGACTCCGTGAAAATAAACAAAATTTTCTCTTGAATTTAAATATAATGCAAGAAGAGCTATTAACCTAGTCTCAAAACCAAATTCGTGCAACTTTTTAGTAAGTGTATTATGATGAACTTGATCAAAGGCTTTGCTAAAATCAACATCAAGTTGATTTCTTTTATTTAAAGTATTTATATAAATTCGTAATTGTAGAGCGTCTTGAAATAAAACCATGCTGGAATGGGGAAATGAAGTTATTAATATGCTTGTACATATTATTGAAGAGCAATTTTGGCAAAGTTACGTAATATCGATATTACCCGATAGTTATCAATGTCTGCTCGATCGCTGCCCTTTACTATGAGTGTGATATGCGATTTTTTTCCATAATTTAGGAAATGCGGATTGTTTGATTATTAAATTGAATATATGAAGCAATGGTGTTGATAATAACGTTCTACAATATTTTATAAGAAATGCAGGGATAAGGTCTGGGCCAGCAGAAAAATTAGGTTTTAATAACTTAACTGCATCATAGACATCGTTTTCATTGAAATAGTCGATAATTAACGGAGGAAAATTATTTTTATCTAAATCATACGATTCATACTTGCCTGCGATATAAGAGAATACACCAGAAAAATGGCTTACAAATGCATTTGATATGAGGACAGGAGAATAATAGGACAAACCTTTATACTTCATTATACCGGGTAAACTGGTAGTACATTTGTTTTGGGTTTTTTTATATCATCTCCCACTTTTTTATATAATTTGTGTAGTCCTTTGCAATCGATCGCCTAACGATACTCCTGTATCTATTAAAACGTACCTTGTAAAATTGCGATTTTCTTAATTGAAATATTTTTCTAAAGTATTGTTTTCTTTTGATATTCGATATCGTTTCTATGGAGAACCATGATGGATACCGCGAAGATCTTCTTCTTCTTTTTGGAACCGATACGTTGAAAAAGTTGATGTTAGATTTTCACATGCTAAATTTGGATCCTCGATTGACAGTACATGAATCCAATCCTGCTGCAGTATGAAATCGAAGAGTAAGTTGAGATCAGCCTTTTTAAAGTTGAAAATTTGTATTTTTGTCATGAAAGGTTTATATTCCAAAGGCTTTTTTACTGTTCACCCGACCGATAAAGCTGGGTGAGTTGTCTTTCGGCACAAGGCACATTTGATTACGTAAAGTACTACAATCAATACTGCTTGAACATATCACTAAGTCGAGTAGTGATCCGTTGTAATTTCTAATATGATTGGTTTGGAAAGCAGAATGAAAATACATGAAATTTAATAAAATGATCGTCTTATTACACTTTGATTGAGAAAACGACTGTATGTTTAAATCTCCTAGGATACAGAATTGATCTATGTGGCATTGTTCAATCTCGTCAATGATTAGTTTATAAATATCCAATGAGGTGCTAGGTGGAATGTACAACGCTACAATTGCCATACACTCAGCCTTACTTATTCTAATTTTTACAAACATAAAATCCATATTATGTTGTCTTAGTTCATGGCTGCAAATATGTTGTTGTTCAGCTAAGAGAGATACATGAGTAGCAACGAGCACACCACCACCACGTTTATGCTGACGATCACATTTCGTAAAGAGTCGGTAGCCCATGTTTCGGTTAACACTATAATGTCAAGATTGTCTTCAGAAAGTATGTTGTTATAAAAAGTAGTCGTTTTGAAATTAAGTCCTCGAACATTCTGATAGTATATATTTAAAGGCTGAGGAGTAAACTGTTGGGATCTTATACGTTTTTTCGTTCCGTTATTTTAGATATCCCTTCAGAATATCTTAGAAAGATGTTTTCGATCCCTGAATTCCTTTAGTATTTCGTTTTTCTTATTGTTTACTCGGGGACTTAGGTCCTTTCGAATATATATACAGTTTTAAATTCAATATTTTCACGTAGTCTTGCATATTTTAGTATTTTTCTAGGAATATCTGGAGACTGGAATACAAATTTTAACCGGGCACGGCTTGTTATCTGTGCGTGGTTTGGCTAAGCGTACTATTTTAATATTTTTCGGCATCACTACAATTGCATTATCAACTGATTTTAATATTTTTGTAACATTACTCGTATCATCTGCATCCGTTCATTTCGGGAGATTTCTAACTATTAGAATTGATTGAAGGTTTTCACGATCTTTAATTTCGTGAATTATTATTTCAATTAAATTATCTTGATTCACATGGCCTTGGTGAAAGCTTTAAGAGATGCAATTTCGTTTTGTGGAGATTATAAGATCTTTCAACATACCAATCTGCTGTGTAATATCAGACGTACAGCAAACTGTGTCCATTTAAAATTTTTCTTCGATATCAGTAAGTTTGAACCATTAACTGAGACATTTACGCAATTATTATTAAATGTGCTTTTACATTCATAACACGTTATAGATGAATTTTAAAATTTCTTCTCAAAAGGATCACAAGTTTTTGAGATACACCACCCACCGACACCCCATACACAGATATTCAGACAGACAGACAGACAGACAAAAAATCTGGAAATTAGTGGAATGATCTTAGGGAACCTCAAAATGGATATTTTCGTTAAAAAAATTTTTCACAAAAACAATACTTCCAATAAAAAAGATGTAGAATATATCAACAATTAGTAGTTAAAGTTATCATATATGTATAGGGTGCGTGAGTTCCTCTATCCCACCCTCCAATCTGTAAACATAAAGCGAGGGTTTTAATTAAAAGTTGTAAAACGTAAATAGATAGTAGATAGTATTTATTTTATCCATTGTACTTACATAATAAAATTCAAATATATATTACAAACATTTCTTACAAAAATTTTGATCGCACATGGAATGGCTTGAGTTCATAATAATATGATCTTCCACTTTTGCCTAATGTTACTTCAATAACACTGTTGCTACATAAGGTATCTTTGGTAGAGGTTGTCACCATTATCTTGCCGAGTTTGGCTTATTTTCCTTTGAGAAGAGGACTTCAATTAGATTTGTTATGTCATTTTTGACATTTTTTATATAAATAACATTGCAAAATTAAATAAATTTACTCAAACAAATTTTTCAAATAATTTTTGATGATGTTTTACTGATTGCAGAGTGGGATAAAGGACACCCACCCACAATACATATACGTATAAACTTTAATTCCTTATCGCCTCGCTGTATCCAATGAAATTAATTACAAAACTTTTTGATTACAAAAGAAGATAAAAAGAAAAAATTCTAGGTGAGTAAATTAGTTAAAATTTGATGCATAATGGGTGGGCAGACTTTAAATCTAAAGTAGATAAGATTAGCCATATAAAGCCTTTTATATTTAAACTTAAATTTTGATTGTGTTTTATTTTTTATTACATACAAGGTTTTATTGTTTTTAGCAGCAAAATCATTAACGATTAGCAATTTAAGTTATCATGTATATGTAGGGTGGGTGGGTGGCCTCTATCCCACCATCCAACCCATAAAACATAATCGAGGGTTTTAGTTAGAAGTTGTAAAATGTAAACAAACAGAAAATAATTGATTTTTTAAATTGATGTATTCATACAAATATTTAAAATACTTTTTGGTGATGTTTTACTGACTGGAGGGTGGGATAGAGGTTACCCTCCAACCCTACATATACATATTAACTTTAATTACTAATCGCCTCGCGGTTTACAATAACTTAAATTACAAAATTTGAATAAAAAAATATTAACAAAGTACAATTTTTAAGTGTGTAAATGATAAAAATGCTTTAAATAAAGCTTAAATAAGATAAGAAATAGAAGGTTATTTATATTTAAACTTAAAATTGGATTATGCTTTATTTTTTTAATATATACAATGTTTTAATGTTTTGTAAGCAGCAAAATCATCATTAACTTTTGATTTTAAATTCATTATCAACGTCATCACTATTTGATGTTTGTTATTGAAAAATAATCAACTATTGTAGGTAAAGTATAAAAAAAATATGTAGGGTGGGTGGGTGGCCACTAATCCAATCTCCGATAACTGTAACTTTAACGGCATATTCTAATGAAGATGTTTTTAAAATGCACACATATTTATATAATTAATTTAATATAATATTATAAATTAAACATTGATAAAATCTCTTGTGATGATTTTACTAACTGTAGGATGACCCACCCACCCTACATACACAATTTTTCTTTAACTAAAGTACTGTATTTTAATTTACTTCTTTTTATCATAAAAAATATTTGATATTGTTTAATTTCTACGGCAGTAACCCTCATTACTATATTGTTCATTGATGGGTGGGATTGTGGCCATCAACTTACCCTAGAGATGCATTTTTATTTAAGCTAGAATTTTGAATGTTTTGATATCGTCAAAATTTAATTTTTGTTATAGGAAAAAAATTCACTGTTGCGGCTGAAGTTTATATTATATACAAGAGAATAAAATATTTTATATCTTCTATATTTTTTTTTTATCACTACACATTTATTAATACTTGAGCTACATCAGTGGTTTATTTTCTAATAACCAAAATAAAATAATGATGACGATGTTAATGAATTTAAAAGCACAATTTTAGCTTAAATAAATATGTATATATACTGTAGGTGTGTGTCAACTATCTCACACTACAATTAGTATAACATGACTATGTTTTAATCTTGCAATGTTTTTCATTATTAAAATATTTTCTTGGTTCGATTTCTACCTCAGCAAATCTTGTTAATAGTTTTTAGTAGTAGAGTAGAATACAGAACATCCACCCACCCTACATATACATATATATTTAACCTGAAATTTTCCTTTTAAAATCAGTAACATTTTCGCCATTATTTGATTTTTGTTATTTGAAACTAATCAACTGTTGTATCAATAAATATGAATGTACGGTGGTTCCACCCTCAAATTATAATATTAGCGTCGGTTTTCAATTGAATTATTTATAACCTGAACAAATTTGCATAACTAATGTAATATAATATTCTCAATTAAATATTGCTAAAATATAAAATAATAGTTTTATTAACTGATGGGTAAATTGTTGCTTAAACAACACCAAAACAATATTTTTTATGCTGCTATGAAATAGCTTAAGTGTCAACGCATATAAAGGGTGGATGGATAGCACTTAATTCAACCTCCAAGAAGTAAAACCATCGCAGGAGATTATTTGCATGAATATTTAGTTTAAAATATTCATTTCTGTAAATTCTGTAAATTTACTTGTGTTAAAAATATTTTTACTAAAACCCGACGTTAATCTTATTGTAATTTAAGGGTGGGATTGTGGCCACGCACCCAGCCTTTATGTACATATTTCTTTAAGGTAAAATTCGGCTTTAAATCCATTATAATCGTCACCACTATTTGATTTTTGTTGTTAGAAAATAATCTACTATTATAGCCGAAATATCAATAAATATATAGGATTAAAGCCTCAACAACTCTATTTTTGCATGTCCAGAAAGCGTTTGACTCTGACATCAAAGATTACTATACCAGTGCCACCTCCTAAATATCCCTCCTCATATCATTTGATGTCTCCAACCCTGATCCTCTCTATTTTAATCCATCCAAATATCTCCTGCAATTTGTAGATGATAGATGATACTGTCCTTATCACACATGTTCGCACACTACCAAAAGCCCCTCAACGCTGGTTTGCAAAATGGCAGATTAAAATAAATTCTCCAAAAATTCTTTCAACTTTCACATTATTGTCTTCCTAGAAATCCTAGTATAAACCTTTGATTTAAAAATCCCAATTTAACCATATTTGATTTCATTTCATCGTTTCATCAATCTACGCATTAACTACTGGCGCCATATGACTGGACAAAACAAGGCAGATCTTTCTGCCTTTTATTTTCTCCGCCTTTCTGGTCGATAGCCTTTTGACGAACTAACTCATTAACACATCATTTATTATTTATTATTTATTATTGAAATGTGTTCAATAAAGATATTTTTACCACGATCGTATTTTTTACACAATCAGAGAAATATTATTTACATTTATAAATATGTAGGGTGGTTGGCTACTATCCCATCCTTTAATTACTATAACATTACTACCTGTTTTAATTAACACATTTAAACAATTAATTTAACATAATTTCAATTAAACATTTATAAAATCTCTCTAAAAATGGTTTTACTGATTGGAGGGTCAATATGAAGATACCCACCCTCCCAGCAAATACAAGAAAAGTCAAGCTAACATATTTTTAATTTTGTACAACATCAACACGATCACTGCTTTTGCAATAAAAATATTTTATTTTATTTCTGCTCCAGTAATCCACAGTAGATGTACATATTTATTTAAGTCATTGACGATGGAGGCTTCTACTTCGTTATACATATTTAATGATAAAATTAAACACAATAATCACTTGTATAACCGGTTATACAAAATAAAGTGATTATTGTGTTTAATTTTATATTTATTTAAGCTACAATTTTGCTTATAAATTCATTAAGATCGTCTTCATTATTTTATTTTGGTTATTAGAAAATAATCCACTATTGTAGCTAAAGTATTAATAAATGTGTAGGGTGACAAAAAAATTATAAAAGAAATACAATACAAATTTTATTTTTTTAAACGTTTGAGGTCAAAGCAAACATGTAGTAAATCTATTTTGTTTTGCATATATCTGCAAATACGAGAAACTATGTTAACGACTAATTATATATATAATTATATAAATTATATAATTCAATACCAGGCGGTGCTTTAGTTGTTTTAACTGTTAATTGGTTTCCATAGTTAGTTAAATAATGTAAAAAGTACGGTGCAGAAAGCTCAGAAGAATTAATTCTAATTATTATAACTCTAATAGATCTTTAGATCATTGTAAAAATCATCGTTATTTGACCGTTTTACCTATACTAACTTTAATGAAAATTGAAACATCTAGAATTTGTTCAAAGATTTTATTGAAATCATCTATTTTCATTTTCATTAAAATTTTGATAAAAACTAACAAGTAGTTTATTGTTTTTTTTTTTGGGTTTTCCTTTGCACTTAGTAGAAATAAACCAGTCAATGTGTAATTAACTGTCAATTTTTATTTAAATATGCTATAGGAAGATTAGAAAGCAACATA